>JADRCD010169907.1:8980-21586 GCA_019843815.1 Montemys delectorum | reverse complement strand
GTCTCTGGTGAGAAGTCTGGTGTAATTCTGATAGGCCTGCCTTTATATGTTACTTGACCTTTTCCCCTTACTGCTTTTAAAATTCTTCCTTTGTTTAGTGCATTTGGTGTTTTTATTATTATGTGATGGGAGGAATTTCTTTTCTGGTCCAGTCTATTTGGAGTTCTGTAGGCTTCTTGTATGTTCATGGGCATCTCTTTCTTTAGGTTAGGGATGTTTTCTTCTATAATTTTGTTGAAGATATTTACTGGCCCATCACCTTGGGAGTCTTCACTCTCTTCTATACCTTAGGTGTCTTTTCATTGCATCTTGGATTTCCTGAATGTTTTGGGTTAGGAGCTTTTTGCTTTTTGCATTTTCTTTGACTGTTGTGTCAATGTTTTCTATGGTGTCTTCTGCCCCTGAGATTCTCTCTTCTATCTCTTGTATTCTGTTGGTGATGTTTGCATCTATGACTCATGATTTCTTTCCTAGCTTTTGTATCACCAGGGTTCAGGGTTATCCCTCTTTCTGATTTCTTTATTGTTTCTATTTCCATTTTTTAGATTCTGGATGGTTTTGCTCATTTCCTTCACCTGTTTGATTGTGTTTTCCTGTAGTTCTTTAAGGGACTTTTGTGTTTCCTCTTGAAGGGCTTCTAGCTGTTTACCTGTGTTCTCCTATATTTCTTTGACGGTGCTATTTATGTCTTTCTTAAAGTCCTGTATCATCACCATGAGAAATGATTTTATTTCTGAATCTTGCTTTTCTGGTGTAATGGTGTGTCCAGGACTTGCTATGGTTGGAGAATTGGGTTCTGGTGATGCCAAATGACCTTGGTTTGTGTTGTTTATTTTCGTATGCTTGCCATCTGGTTATCTCCAGTGCTACCTGCCCTTGCTAACTTTTGACTGGAGTCAGTCCTTCCTGTGATCCTGGTTGTGTCAGAACTCAGAGTCAAGCTGTCTCTGTAATCCTGTGATTCTGGGATCCTGTTACCATGGGCTTGTTAGAGCACCTGGGAGTGGAGCTTCCTCTGGGTGTTTTGCGAATGACTGCAGAGTTTGTGCCCAAGGTAAGCTCTGGGCACTGGCTTTGCCAGACAGACAGGAAGCAACCTGAGCCACTCTGCTGGCAGAGTTCCTATATGTGCCTGGGTCCTGCTGGTCCCAGTTACTCCCAGTGTTGGGACAGATGCTGTGTCCTTCTCACCTCTGATCCTGGGTGTGTCAGAATGCCTGGGAGTGGAGCTTCCTCTGGGTGTTGTGGGACTGGCTGTGGAGCTTGCACCCAAAGTCTGCTCCTCTAATTTTCAATAAGAAACTTAATTAAGAAAAGGTTTCCCATGGTTACTTGATTATTCGATCAGTTTGTGATGGGCCTGAAGGTTTCATAACTGTTCATTTTGTTTTGTTTAAAGACCTAATATCCTTTTCTTGGGTCAGCACATTCTTTGGTGAATAAGAAATCTGTTCTCAGAAATCCTCTCAGGGATTCCACAGTCAACAAATATAGTCTTTAGTTACTAGCGGGGTTATATTTTTGGTGTTTCCCCGGCTTCCCACTGCCTGGACCTTCTGCAACAACCCACAATAATAATAGTCTGTGACTCTATAACATGTAAGTCCTGGCCAGCCTTTACTTATGGTGTTGCTATAATTTTGTAGGATAGGGCTCATTCTGTTGCATCAACAATAACAGTTACAATGTTGACAGAACATCTGAAGCCAGCTGGCCACGTAGTCAACATTATTGGGGGACTACATTGGCACTTCCTACTTGAAATGACACAGTACAATTGTCAGGGATACCCCTGACCTCTTACATTCCATGAAAATCCACAAGAGAACACACCCTCTCCATGTGGTGCATATTCCTGTCATTCTTTTGTGATTTGGACATTCATAAAGATCTCCTGTGTAAAATTTTCTTGCTTTTTGGATTTTATTTCTTTTGGCATTTTAAAATTATCTGTTCTGTGCACACACACACACACACACACACACACACACACCATTTAAACATTTGATGGCTGACTGAATGACAAATTCCTTAGAGTAGTATCTCTACCTACTACTATCTATGAGGTCTTCTAATTAAACCAATATATGAGCTAATGACCCACACCAAAGTTGAAAATATCACTTATTTACATTGAAACTTAAATACTTTTAAAAAAATTGTGATTCTTTGAGAATCTTTAAAGTCAAAATAGTCATCTATACTTCTGTACTCTAGGAACAGCCATGTTGAAGGACAACAGGCAAAATGGCATGTCTCTGCTCAATGGTTAATAGTTCATTATAAATAGTTTATAATTATGGAATAAAGTAATGATGACTTAAATTATAGATCAGCATCAGAAATGAATCGGGTTGAGTGGGAAATTTAAAGGCTCTGGAAATCCTGGCCTTTACTCTCTCCAATGCCACCATTATCATATGTGCCAAAAATACTCACTTTGACCTGATGTCTGGCAAGTTCTCTGTCTTGGGAGAATAAGAACCTCTACACTTGAAGTACATATATTTAAGTATGACATTGAAATATCTAAAAATGTGGCTATAATAATTCCATAATAGAAGATTTTAAATTTTATAATACTCAAAATAGACAAAATTCAGTATTCTATAATGTAAGGATGATAATCCAATGATGAAGTGTTACACTAAACAACATCTTAAAATGTCAAGACTCTTGACCTAATTCCACAAAGTCATAAAACATTTATAATATATGGGTGTCCTTCTTTTTCTTTCAGTCTGATGGGTTGGCATTGGGAGATGTCCTCCCATGGTCTTGTGGCTTTACATCAAGGGTGGGGGTCAAGGAATCTGCCTACAATTTCAGGCTAATTCAAAACCAGGGCCAAGTGCTCCTTGTAATTATGTGTTCCTGTAATAGCCCAGACTATGCTCCATGTTCATGGTTCTTCTTTCCTAAGGTAAATGAGAAGCATCCTGGCTTCTGTTGGCCCTGCTGTATTAAACAGTGAGAAGCCGCAGGCCATGAGAAGACAGAATTGGTCTTTGTGGTAGGAGTGTTGACTGCCATGAGAGAGAGGTTCCCTATGGATTTGGATGTTTGAGAACTGGAAGCAAATTCTATGCAACATCCAAGTGAAGCCTTATAAAGGAATAGGTCATCTGAGAAAAATTAAACCTAAGGGACCCTAAAAGAGTCAGAAAAGTGCATCAAAAGAGACACTAGGTCACCTCTGGATCACATTCCAGCTCAGAGTTCATGGGGAAGGGTAATATAGGCACAGTACCAGACAAAGCTGAGGTATGGTGAGAAGAACAGGTGTGGCAAAGCAAGATGACTCCACTGGGGAAGCCAAACCATGACTGTACCTAATGTGTATAAAGACACAGCAGGGGGAGTAACTGGGACCAGTGGGACCGGACACAGAGGAACTCCACCAGCCCAGTGACTTAGGTTCTTTCCGGTCTGTTGGGACTGGTGTCCAGAGCAGACCTTGGGCACAAGTTCTGCAGCCAGTCCCACAATACCCAGAGGAAGCTCCACTCCCAGGTGACCTAACAAGCCCAGGATCCCAGGATCCCAGGATCCCAGAATCCCAGAATCACAGGATCACAGACACAGCTTGACTCTGAGGAGTTCTAACACAACTAGAATCACAGGAAGGACAGGCTCCAGTCAGATTTAGCAAAGGCAGGTAGCACTAAAGATATCCAGATTTGGGGGGGGGAGGAAGCGTAAGAAAATAAACAACACAAACCAAGGTCACTTGGCATCACCAGAACCTAATTTTCCCACCATAGCAAGTCCTGGACACACCATTACACCAGAAAAACAAGATTCAGAAATAAAATCACTTCTCAAGGTGATGATACAGGACTTTAAGAAGGACATAAATAGCACCTTCAAAGAAATATAGGAGAACACAGGTAAACAGCTAGAAGCCCTTCAAGAGGAAACACAAAAGTCCCTTAAAGAACTACAGGAAAACACAATCAATCAGGTGAAGGAAATGAGCAAAACCATCCAGAATCTAAAAAATGGAAATAGAAACAATAAAGAAATCAGAAAGAGGGACAACCCTGGTGATACAAAACCTAGGAAAGAAATCATGAGTCATAGATGCAAATATCACCAACAGAATACAAGAGACAGAAGAGAGAATCTCAGGGGCAGAAGACACCATAGAAAACATTGACACAACAGTCAAAGAAAATGCAAAAAGCAAAAAGCTCCTAACCCAAAACATCCAGGAAATCCAAGATGCAATGAAAAGACACCTAAGGTATAGAAGAGAGTGAAGACTCCCAAGGTGATGGGCCAGTAAATATCTTCAACAAAATTATAGAAGAAAACATCCCTAACCTAAAGAAAGAGATGCCCATGAACATACAAGAAGCCTACAGAACTCCAAATAGACTGGACCAGAAAAGAAATTCCTCCCATCACATAATAATAAAAACACCAAATGCACTAAACAAAGGAAGAATTTTAAAAGCAGTAAGGGGAAAAGGTCAAGTAACATATAAAGGCAGGCCTATCAGAATTACCCCAGACTTCTTACCAGAGACTATGAAAGCTAGAAGATCCTGGGAAGATGTCATACAGACCTTACAAGAACACAAATGGTAGCCCAGGCTACTATACCCAGCAAAACTCTCAATTACCATAGATGGAGAAAACAAGATATTCTATGACAAAACAAAATTTACACAATATCTTTCCACAAATCCAGCCCTACAAAGGATAATATATGGAAAACATCAACATAAGGAGCAAAACTACACCCTAGAAGAGGCAAGAAGTTAATCTTTCAACAAATCCACACAAACCTAATTCTACCTCTTACAACAAAAACACACAGGCTACTCTCTCATCCCATTCTACCTTAAGCTTTCTCTAGTCAGTTTTACCTAATAGATTTATGGATTATCAATTAGAAAAAAAGCTGACAATGATAAAAATCAAACTGCCTTATTATGTAAGATTTACTTTTTGTTATTTGACCTCATTCCCAGGTGCCTGTATGTGTTGTAACATGACTGTCTTTCCTCTTGAAAATATCTGTGGCTTCCTCCAGGCATTATTCAGAATGTTTGTGTGGCCAACAAAACATTCATGTCTTCCCTAGTCCATGTAATGATAGGAGCCTAGACATTGCTTCTGTCCCTTCTGTCCTGATGGCTGGACAGGCCATCAGGAGGAGGAGGCTGAAGAAGATATGAATGTTAGGTTTTTAAAAATTGGTGAGTAATAATTCAAAATTGTTCTTTATACCTTCATGGTGTCATAGATGATAAATGCTCACAAGTCTTCCTCCTGTATGTACTAGTCTAGGCTGGCAGCTGAGGTCTTCTAGAACTTAGAGCGCATTGCTCTAGGTGCTTCTGGCTTTCAGTTTCCATGGAAAAATCGGATGTTATTCTGATAAGTTTTCTCTTCTGTGTGACACTTTTTCTATTGCAGTTTTCAATATTTTTGGTTTTGCATATTTAATGTTTTCACAATAATGTGCTGTGGGGATTTTCTTTTCTGGTCTTGTTAGTCGTCTGTGTGCTTCTCGTATACATATATGTATGTCTTTTGTCAGTTTGGGAAAGTTTTCTTCTATGATTTTTTAAATCATAGAATAATCTTTGGATTATTTGTCCCCTTTGGTCCCTATAATTGGGAGATCTGGCCTTTTGATGGTGTCTCATATTTCCTATATTTTCCTGTGCTTTAATTTTTAATATCATTTGCTTATTTATTCTAGAACCTCTACTTTATTCCTAAGTCCAGATATTCTATCTTGTTCTTGATCCATTCTACTCATGAGACACCCCACCACCACCAAGTTTTCTAATTGGGACACTGAGTCTTTCAATTCTAACTTTATTTTGGCTTGTGTTCTCTTCAATGGTTCCATTTTTTTTTTTATTGAATTCTGTTTTCAAATCCTGAATTATTTTCATTATTTCATTCAGGTGTGTATGTATTTGCATTTTCTTGGGTGTCATGTATGCATTTATCATTCTCCTCTAATGTTTGTCTATGTCTTCTTGTCTTTGATAATGTTTATGATTGTTCTTTTAAATTCTGTGTCCTGGGGTTCATCTGGGTATTTTTCATTAGAGAACACAACTACAGATTTTATTGGGAGACACACTGTTTTAGTCATTCATGCTGTTTTCGTTTTGTGATTTGACCTGGGTATGAGGACTTTTTTCTTTGGTTGTGTGTTGGATATGATAGTCCCGTCTTCCTTACACTGGGCCATTGTGGAAGATGTGTGACCTGAGCTAGGCCACGTTAAGATGGTGGATGAGTCATGGAAAGATGGCTCTTAAATCACAGGTATAGAGCTAGGCCATAGTGAGAAGTCACAGGTAGACGGATTCACAGATTTGTGGCCACAGTCTGGAAGTAGGGTTGAGGGTTTGCAGATGATAGAGGGTTGGTGCAAAGCTATGGAAAAGGAAAAACCGCTAACCCAGGAAAGGAGGCTCATGCACGAAGAACACAGGTCTCCTCAGTTTCTGCCTGTTTATCCTTTGTATTTGTTTAATGTGTTTAGTTTCTGGATGGAGAAATTTATCTCAAAGATTAAATTTAAGTGGTCATCTGAGAATTCTGGTCTGCATCTGACAGAACTCATTATGATGCTGACCTGTTGGAAAATTAAGTTTTCTTTGGGGATTTTCTTTTATGCTAAAAGGTTGTTATTTATTTGAGATTTACACACAATATCATTTAAGACACTACTCAGCTTTTTCATAATGTTAAGCCTTAAATAAATCATCCAAAAAACTGTAAGATTTCTCATTAGGGATAGCTTGATCCAACCTGTGGGGTAGTGACTGAGTGCTCTGAGAACACAGACCCTCCTGGCCAGACTCATCAAAGCCTTGTACGTTTGTTTTCTGACTTTGAATTTGTTATTCAACAACAACTGTCTATGTTTAGGTGAATCCAGTACCTATAGTTTTAATTAAAGCTCTATGAAATTGAATCCATTAACAATAAGGGAGAATACCTAAAAGACGGATAATTATTCACATGTAGATTGTTCCACATTGACCCATATTGCTAACTGTATCATCAGAAATGCATGGTCTCAACAGAGCCTTTATACAAATGAAACAATGTCATGCCACTTATGAATCTGATTTTATTCCCTGATTTTTTTCTTTTGGTCTTTTCTCTTTATGTGGCTGATAAATTTCTCTGGATATTAGAAGTTGTTTAGGAAAAACCATAGAAAAACTATATATTTTCTGTTGTTACTATAGATATTCTGTTGTCCCTCAAGATGAATGTCTTAGTTTTAATAATAATAATAATAACAACAATAATAATAACAATAACAACAATAATAAATATGCTGAAATAAAACACCATGACCCAAAAACCTGGGAAGAAAAGGGTTTCTTTCATCCTACAACCTTTAAGGTTACACTCTATCACTGAAGGAAGTCAGGACAGTAAGTAAAGGGAGCAACCCAGAGGCAAGAACTGAAGCAGAGACAGTGAAGGAGTGCTGCTTACTGGCTCTCTCACGTACCTCGGGAACGCCTGGTCAGGGATGGCACCACCTACAACAGTCTGGATCTTATTAATCATTAATCGAGAAAATACCCAACAGATTTGCCAGTAGGTCAATCTCATTCAGATACTGTCTCAATTCAAGAACCATCTTCTCAAATGACTTTAGCTTATGCCAGATTGATCTAAGAAGGACAAGGAAGATGCAAATAGAACAGATAGACTGACTAAATGAGGAAACTTTTATGTGGACATAGACATTTTAATGCATTTCTTCCTATGTTTGATGGGCATTTTTTTTTTTTTGAGAAGCCCTTTCAAAGTGACTGCCTTCAAATTAAAGTGACATAATTTCCTAACTGTCTTTTCTTTCAGTGTACGTATCACCACCATTCTACAAGCAGGAGACATGTCCAGGCATGCATATGGCCATACAAAGTGAACACTTAGATCTTCCCTCCAGGCCTTAGGCTTGCTCACCCCACTACTGAGAGTACAACTGAAGGATAAGTCCCTCTGGAAGCCATTCCTCAGGGAATTGCTCCACTCCAAATCCTGCTACTAGGAGCTACTCACACACATAGACCTATGAACAGAGAATGGGGCACAAAGACTTGGACCCCTTACCTAACTAAGGCTGTAAGCTTCGGGGCCACAGCTGCTTTAGCGTTCCCGCTGCATCCTTTGCAAACTGAGGCAGGTTCATCTTTTCTGTCTTTATCTTTCTGTTCACAGGCCCAGCCTTAGGAAGCGCTCTCAGGTGTCTCTCAGAGAATTGGCAGAAGGATGATAAGAAATGGACAAAAATGCATGTAGGGGATCGAGCTCTTGGAGAAAAAGTAAGGCAGAAGCAATATTCAACAATAAAGTAGTTGATGTATTTCCAAAATGACAAAGTACTATGCCTGAAGAAATTTATAGGAAATTAAATTAGGTGTCAGTATACAATATATAAACCATACAACATACAAACAAGCAGAAACATAACATTACATTTTGTTACAATAAACTTGAGCCATTTTTACTCAAACCACCACAGTATTCATCCCTTAAAAACTTGAAATACTACCATCTGTAGCATGTACTGGGCTGGAAGATATGGTGTTAAGTGAAATAAGCCATGATCTCACTCAGATTCTCAAAAGTTTGACCTCTGGAGTTGAAAATGGACTAGTGGTTAGCAGAGGCGGAAGAGAGTAAAGAAGAGATGGAGAGAGGCTGCTCACAGCATTACAGTTAGCCTGGAACAAGAATTTGTGGTACTCTATCATCCAGTAGGATTACTAGAGATCCCAGCATCCGAATTTGTAGATCATGATATAAAATTAGAGAACACTAAAGGGCTTTAAAAACAAATGAGAAAAAATATTAAAACACAAACATGAAATGGGTCTGAGGTTTTCCTAGCAGTCCTTGCCTGTGTTGCCTCAAGAAAATTCACCGAAGCCTTGATACTAAACATGCAACATGCATACTCTGCACTGTGCATGGCTTCATGCCAAAGAGAGCCAACAGAAGTTGCCTGAAGCCCATGAGCTCACAGTCAAGACTTGTGTACTATGACCCACAACACCCAGAGGAAGCTCCACTCCCAGGCACTCTGACACTCTCAGGATCAGAGGTGAGGAGGACCCAACATCTGTCCCAACACCGGGAGTAACTGGGACCAGTGGGATCAGGCACACAGGAACTCTGCCAGCAGAGTGGCTCTGGTTCCTTCTAGTCTCTCTGGGCTAGTGTCCTGAGCAGACCTTGGGCACAGGCTCCACAGCCAGTCCCACAACACCCAGAGGAAGCTGCTGCACTCCCAGGTGCTCTAACAAGCCCAGAGTCACAGGATCCAAGAATCACAGGGTCACAGAAACTGCCTGACTCTGAGGAGTTCTGATACAAACAGGATCACAGGAAGGACTGACTCCAGTCAGAATTAGCAAGGGCAGGTAGCACTAGAGATAACCAGATGGCAGGGGGCAAGCATAAGAAAATAAACAACACAAACCAAGGAAACTTGGCATCAACAGAACCCAATTCTCCCACCATAGCAAGTCCTGGACACACCATCAAACCGGAAAAGCAAGATTCAGAAATAAAATCACTTCTCATGATGATGATACAGGACCTTAAGAAAGACATAAATAGCACCCTCAAACAAATACAGGAGAAAACGGGTAAAGAGCTGGAAGCCCTTCAAGAGGAAACACAACAATCCCTTAAAGAACCACAGGAAAACACAATCAAACAGGTCAAGGAAATGAGCAAAACCATCCAGAATCTAAAAATGGAAATAGAAACAATAAAAAAATCAGAAAGAGAGACAACCCTGGAGATAGAAAAACTAGGAAAGAAATCAGGAGTCATAAATGCAAGCATCACCAACAGAATACAAGAGATAGAAGAGAGAATCTCAGGGGCAGAAGACACCATAGAAAACATTGACACAACAGTCAACGAAAATGCAAAAAGCAAAAGGTCCTAACCCAAAACATCCAGGAAATCCAGGACACAATGAGAAGACCAAACCTAAGGATAATAGGTATAGAAGAGAGTGAAGACTCCCAAGGTAATGGGCCAGTAAATATCTTCAACAAAATTATAGAAGAAAACTTCCCTAACTTAAAGAAAGAGATGCCCATGAACATACAAGAAGCCTATAGAACTCCAAATAGACTGGACCAGAAAAGAAATTCCTCCCATCACATAATAATAAAAACACCAAATGCACTAAACAAAGGAAGAATTTTAAAAGCCGTAAGGGAAAAAAGGCAAGTAACATATAAAGGCAGGCCTATCAGAATTACTGCGGACTTCTCACCAAAGACTATGAAAGCTAGAAGATCCTGGGCAGATGTCATACAGACCCTACAAGAACACAAATGCCAGCCCAGGCTACTATACCCAGCAAAACTCTCAATTACCATAGATGAAGAAAACAAAATATTCCATGACAAAACAAAATTTACACAATATCTTTCCACAAATCCAGCCCTACAAAGGAGAATAGATGGAAAATATCAACATAAGGAGCAAAACTACACCCTAGAAGAAGCAAGAAAGTAATCTTTCAACAAATCCACACAAATCTAATTCCACCTCTTACAACAAAAACAACAGGAAGTGACAATTAACCTTTTCTCAATATCTTAATATGAAAATTAATATTACCAACATATCCTAAGCAATTGAAATCCAAAAATATGAGGAACTACAAATTTGTTGATTGTCATCCAATGGTAATTGGAGAAATAGGTCCAATATTGTACAATCTATATACACTTTCAGCTTGTTTGTTTGTGACAGTGTCTTGCTGTGTACAACATAAGGGTCTTGAAATCATGTTTCTCCTTTCTCAGCCTCTCTATTAGTAGTACTTTTTATTTCATGTTTTTACACTATACTATGGTTTTCAGAACAGCTTATATATTTCAAAAGTAATTATATGCCCAAAAGAAACATAGACGATTAACTAAGGAGGTTGCTTGTAAGAGAACAACAAAGAGTGAGACTGAATGCTTTGCTTGACGTTTGTAACTCTTGTATCAAGTTTGAAGAAGAGGACTTTGCAAGTTACTCTTTCTCTGAGATGAATGCTTTTCCAAATTATCACAGCCAATGAACCAGATTCTTACCCTCACCTAATGTCTGTGCCACCCCCCAAGCAGAACCAGTGTTCATTGAAACAGTTGATGAATGACTTTATGGATAGACTATCTTAATATACTTACCATTTCTTAAATGAATATAACCTGTTCTCTGTGGGCTGAGAACAAAGTCACTCACTCAAGTCAAATAGTTTTGATCATAGCAAGAAGTCTGTATCCAAAAATCGTGCCTACAATTCATTTCTTGGTGCAGCAGAACTGTCAACTCTCAGCTTAGCTACGATGGAGGTAAAATCCTTTGGTGATATGAGGGTCATTGAAGTACAGCCTTATTACAATGAAATCCAATGTCTAAAAATTGTTCTTATTTTGGACTTGTACCACAGAAAGAGCCAAGACTTTAAACTCTACTAAATACAAAACAAACAAATAAAAAAACTTTACATATTTATGTTCACTTAAGAAAATACTAGTTGTGATGTATTATTTTGAAATATGCAGTTAATATGTTTGGGAAAAAAAAGCATAAGAAAGGGTTATTTGATGGAGCATAGGAGACCCCAAAACAGCTGAACCAATGAAAATTCTCACTCCAGCAAGGATGGCAGCTACCCCAGCATGCATGGATAAAGGCCATTTTACAGCACAGCACCACTTGAAGTTTGTGCAATTACATTCACCCAAATGAAGTAGCATTTTGAGTGAGCTGAAAGAAAATAACTGTAAATTTCAAGCTCTATTTGGAATGAAAATACATGTCAAAGTGAAAATCAAATTTCAGGTGACAAATTAATTTCTCAGTGTCAGACCTATACTAACAAGCAAGAGTTCTTCAGTATGGACAGTGAGCCTGGGTATAAACTCAAAAATGCAGCAGAAAATAAAATAGAATAAAATAGAAAAGATAAAGCATGTACCCAAAAAAACTTAATATTAATGATAATGTAAACAACACCAGTGATAATAGCATATAGTTCATTAGATAAAAAATGAGAAAATAAAGACAAAGATGAGGAGTAAATTGATCTCTATTGTTCTACAGATCTAATGTTATCTGGGAAGGTATGAAAAATCAAGTTTTATTTTCAGCGACCTGAATGTTAAGTTTGTAAATACCTAAAAAGTTCAGATATAAAGCCAGGAATGAACCTCAGTAGTGGAGTGTTTACATGGCATAATACACAAAAATCAAATATATTTATTATATATTATTATATTATATCTAACATATATTATATATTTTATAATATATATAATTTTTCATTATATAATCACCTTTAAGTTGGGATATGACAGAAAAGCAAACTTAGAACTTGTTAACACAACAACTCTTACACATTTTCCTGTAATTAAAACTCACATTGGCTTCTCCAGGCCTTAGTTTCTCCATATGTAAAATAATGGTAATAATATTTACTTCAAAGTCCTAATGAGAGATAGGATAGTATGAATAGATGATGGATGGATAGATAGATAGATAGATAGATAGATAGATAGATAGATAGATAGATAGATAGATAGA
>JADRCD010169901.1:0-15752 GCA_019843815.1 Montemys delectorum | reverse complement strand
ATACATACATACATACATACATACATACAGAAATGGAGGAAGCAGGAGAGAAATTCAACAAATTAAAGGGTATTACTTATTCTGTGTTGGGTTAAGAAATTATAACTGCTTTTTTTATATAGCTAAGCATGTGTATTTAATGACTCCATAAAACACTATATTTAGCCGGGTATTGGTGGTGCACACCTTTAATCCCAGCACTCGGGGCACAGACTGGATGGGTCTCTGAGTTAGAGGCAAACCTGGTCTATAGAGGGAGATCCAGGGAGGCCAGAGCTAAATAGAGAAACCCTGTTTCAAGGAAAGGGAGGGGAGGGAGGGCAGAAGGGAGGGGAGAGGGGGAAGGAGGGAGGGCAGGAGGGAGAGAAGGAGGAAGAAAGGAAAAAAGAAAGGGACAGATGGATGGACAGATGAACCCACTGTTCTTGATACTCTGCCTAGAACATGCTAGACCACAGCGCAGTACCAAGTAACTTAAGATCCACAGTCTTAGCTAGAAAAGATACTCTCTGGAGAAGAATGACAAGGATTCACGCTTTGTAGCTCGCTTACAGTTTAGTCTGGATCTTCTCACCTACCAGCAATGATTGCAGCAGATTGTTAGTCATAGTTTAAAGGTCAAAGAGTTTTATAATCCTGAAAACTCATGATGTGGGTAAAGGATAACTATTTTCTAGCAAGTCAAATCAAAAGCCATGAAGAGTGTGAAGACGTTTCAAACATAAAAGGAGACTTGAATATAAATACTTATTGAGTCACAGGGAAAGTGTTCTGACATTTAAACAGAGAGCAAGTGAGCAGGAAAAGTTACCAAGGAAGTGGAGCCTGGAGACAATGACAGGGTAGGGTGTAACCTGGGTGGGGACACGCACATTCCTCTCAAGGTGTGGAATTCAGGCAGCAAGGCTGATGTAACACAAGCTATTTTGAGAAAAAGCAGAAATAAAAATACAGATAATAAAGGGAGAATTCTGACCCTTCCAACTTAAAAAGAGTTCATTGGAAAAATAATGCCATTTTTTTTTAGTGGTTAATGAGAAAAAACAAGGAACAAAGGTTCTATGGTTTAGGATCAACAAGCACAGCACAGAAGGGTGAGAGTGAGGCTATGTCTGTGGACCATGAAAGCGTAGGCTGAGCTGGCAAAGACAAGGCAAGTTCAAAGCCAGCCTGGAACTATAAAGACATCCTATCTCAAAAAAACAAACAAACAAACAAAAAACAACAACAACAACAAAAAAGGAGGAGGAGAGAGAGGGAACAGAAGTGGAGGAAGGCAGAGAAGGAAGGGAATGAATGCACTGATTAGAGACTAGACTTACAACTTTAGTCTCAGTCACTCAGGAGACTGAGGCCCAGCAATCACTTGACGCCATGAGCTTTAGTTTAGACAAACAAGGTGAGATTGCACCTCAGGGAAAATGATAAAGCAAATGTGCACTGTTCCAGTGCCCCTTTCTGATGGAGATGACCTATGCCCGGTAACCCTAAAGGAACTGACCTAAAAAGACCCAGAGGTCAGCAAACCTAGAAAGGAGGAGGTGTCGCTCTCTGAGTCTTACTCAATGACCTCACGACTGTATTGCCTGACTGTGGGAGAGAGGAGAAAGGTGGTTAAAGGAGGCTGTTCTTCAAGGCTGCACATCACATACACACTGTCAGCATTTGTGTGTTTCCAACCATTATTCCTAGAGTAACAAGATGCAAAGAATGATGAATGAGTTTTAAAATTCCAAATGGGGGTCTATTCTTATAAAGTTTTTAAATTTTAAAGTTTAAAATTAGTACATAAATGCTATAAAATAAATGGTAAAATGTTCCAAAAAGGGGGCTGGAGAGATAGCTCCATAGTTAAGAGCACTGACTGCTCTTCCAGAGGTCCTGAGTTCAGTTCCCAGCAACCACATGATGGCTCACAACCATCTGTAATGGGATCCGATACCCTCTTCTGGTGCGTCTGAAGAGAACTACAGTGTACTCAAGTAAATAAAATAAATAAATCTTTTAAAAAATGTTCCAGAATATTAACATAAAAAAATCATCATAAAACTTAGTTGGGTACCATAGAATACTGGAAACAGTGCCTAGTGACCAGGTGCTACCAACGATTCAATCACACCCAGCACAGAACTTGTGACACCTATATTTAACTAAACTACTAATACTAATCAATCAGTATCTCTTTATTTACCTATCCATGTATCTGTCTATCTATCTATGTATCTATGTATCTATCTATGTATCTATGTATCTATGTATCTATCTATCTATCTATCTATCTACCTACCTATCCATCTATTTATCTATCTATCTATCCATCCATCCATCCATCCATCCATCTATCTATCTATCTATCTATCTATCTATCTATCTATCTACTTATCCATGTATCTACTATCTATCTATCTATCTATCAGTCAGCCAGCCGGCCAGCCAGCCAGCTGGCCATCTTCCCATTTGTGGTGCTAGCAATTGAACCCATGGTCTCACACAAGTTGGACAGGCACATTGCTGGTGAGCTACAGCCTCTGGGATGACAATGTCACTCCGCTCTTCCCCCCCCCCCCCCGACTCCCGCAGCGAGAGAGAAAACACTTCTTGGCACAGATTTGATCATACTTTCATTAGCTCTCACTGCAAAAGGCCTTTCACAACCTGGGCCTTGTGATCCTTGTAGCCTCCCCTCATTTCCTGTCCCACAGGCCTCACTCAAGTCTCACTAAACAGATTTAGGGTCAGCCTGGAGATTTAGCCTAACCGTAGAACATGTGCTTGTGATGTGCAATAACATGGGTTCGGTCCCCACTTCTACCAAAAGACGGGAGACAGAACAGGAGCTCTCAGACACTAAGGAGGAGAGTTTTTAAAAACAGTGCTACCCGCTGGGTGGTGGTGGTGCACACTTTTGATCCCAGCACTTGGGAGGCAGAGGCAGGCAGATTTCTGAGTTCAAGGCCAGCCTGGTCTACAGAGTGAGTTCTAGGACAGCCAGGGCTACACAGAGAAACCCTGTCTCGAAAAACCAAAAAAAAAAAAAAAAAAAATGTACAAACACACATACACACCACAGACACAATAGACAGATGATGGAAGGATGGATGGATGGATCGATGGATGGATGGATGGGTGATCAATAGATTGATGGATGAATTGATTGGTTGATTGATTAACAGATTGATTTAAGAAAACTTTTAGACTTAGGACACACTGTATGAGCCATGTGGACATTTCAAATATACTGAAATTGACTCACATTTTATTCTGCTCCTCTCTCATTTGACAATAAGTAGACCATAGACATTGGCCAGTATACAATTCCTTTCATACAATATGCATTCAAACAAGTATAGACTAGACTAATTTATTTACTTTGCACTTGGCTAACTGTTCCTAAAATATAATTTTCAAATTAACAAAAAGTATCATATATAAATTAAAGAGACTCCAATCATACCAAATATAATGAATTTAGGTCATGGAATCTTCAATGTCAGAAACCTTGTGGGGCAGTACACAGAACTCACTCTGTGGCCTGTGCATGCTCTATCACAGATCTCCAGGTACAGATTCTAACCTCAGACTTCCATTTAATTTTATTTTGTTATCATTGGAATGCTCCACAGAATGCTCTCTTGGTTGGGGTTTACAGTCTCCTCATGGAGCTATAATATCATCTTTCCAGCTCTATTTTACTCAGATGGTTTACAAAAAGATAAAACATTGTACTGATTTCTTTAAAGTCTTCTTTTTAACATGTATGCACGTTTTGCCTGCACACATCTCTGTGTACTGCCAGTGCCGGATGTCTGTGGAGGCCAGAGGAAATCATTAGATTCCTTTAAAACTGAAGTTACAGACTATTGTGAACTGCCATGACAGTGCTAGGAATTGAACCTTGGTATTTGGAAGAGCAGCCAGTGCTTTTAACTGCTGAGCAAACCCTCCAGCCCCGACTTGAACACTTTGGACCCATAGACCCTGTTTTTCCATGTGAGCAAACAGGGTTGCTGGCAGATAGCCTCGGTTTGGACTCTGTGGCTTTTTCTCATTGTGTCACTGTGAGGAGTTAACCAATCAATCTGAAGGCTTTTTATTGAGGCAGCTATAAAGATTAGGAAGAAGGGTTGGGGAGTTTGAGATGAAACAGTGTATATCAGCACGTAGGGGTCACCTAAAAACTGCATGTCCAGTAGACTTCAGCACCTTGCTTGGGCAACTGAGCTAGATGACTCAGTGTCTACTCTGACAGGACTGTGTGGGCCTCAGAGTCAAGGCAAGTGGATTTAAACAGGCAGCGTCACTGTCCAAGCAATGAGCCTGACCTCACATCACACATGCAAGGCTCACCTCTGCTTACTTACTTGTGTGCTTTTGCAAAGTCATTTTTGAGGCTCTACAAGACTTAGGTTTGCCCTTCCTCCACCTTGAGAGATGGAAGAAGAGTTTTGTAAGGTTACACTCCAAGAAAGGGCTAGCGGCTTCTGGTGTGGCCCTGTTCCGCTGGGCATGTCCCAGAGCATGCAGGGTGCCTCTTACGAGTGACTAGAGAAACAGATATGCCATGACCAAAGTACACTGAGTATTGCAAAAGAGATATTATTAATGGCTTGAAGACGATAAAGATATTAGAGACACACAGACAGGAAAGGGTGGGAAGTCCTCAATTGTTACTATGACAGCATGGCCACACCATGCCTGTCTCCGACCAGATCCTTGTCAGGAACATCAGTGTGCTTCTCTTTAGCCTGCTGAAGAACGGGATGAGTTCAGGAGGTGGAGAAGCAGCATTTATCTGGGTAAATATTAGCTATCAACAGAAGCCTCAGGTACCTGCTATCTACTATAATAAAATGCCATTTTTCTTTTAAGGTGGGAATTGAGCCCAGGACTTCATGTATGCTAAATACATTCTGCATTTTTCCTAAAGTAAAGATATACTTTCTTAGATTCTTCTTAGGAAATTCTTCAATAAAATACATGTTGTGACTGGGGGGACCAGTGGTTTCCATGTCAAAACTGTATGGTCGGGGCCTTGGCAAGCACTTGGGTGATTACCAGCACACACAGAGCAGCACAGCCATCTCTAACGCAGTTCTGGAGATCTGATGCCCTCCCCTCACTTCCTCCAGCAGGGTACGCATACAGTATAGGTACAGACCAAACACCCATACACGTAAAGTAATTAAAAAGAAAATTAGGGTGAGCCTAAAGATTTGCTTCAGTGAAAGACTGTGCATGAGATCTGCAAGAGTGTGGGTTCGATCCCCAGCACTGCCAACAGACTAGGCACAGAAGAGTAAGCACTGAAATAGCAAGAAGTTTTTAAAAACAATAACACTAAACAGATATGAACATAAAGTGGCTTATAAAACCCACTTGTAAAATAACCTTTCACTTTATCTATTATGAAATGAAGGGTTTCAAAGCTTGAATCTTACAGGTGTCTAGAACAGAATACCACTACAAGTATCAAAAGTTTATGTTGATTTATTTGTTTATTTATTTATTTTATGCCTTCTTTAAATGAATATCATTGGGCTGGAGAGATGGCTCAGCAGTTAAGAGTACTGACTGCTCTTCCAGAGGTGCTGAGTTCAAATCCCAGCAACCACATGGTGGCTCTCTGTATAAACTCCACCCCCACAGATACCCAGCAGCAGCCAGGAATGCTCCTCCCCATGGTTACCTGGCAACAGCCAGGTAGGCCTGGCCCTATAAAAGGGGCTGCTTGCCCCTTCCTCTCTCTCTCTCACTCCTGCTTCTCCACCTTGTCTCTCCCCGCCTTGCTTCCCCTCTCTCCCCATTCCCTTCCCCCTCTCTCCACATGGTCATGGCCAGCCCCTACTTCTCTGCTCTCTCCTTCTCTCTGCCTTTCTCTGCCTCTGCTACCCTCTTAACTCCCCTCCCATGCCCTGAATAAACTCTATTCCATACTATACCTGTGTCTGGTCCCTCAGGGGGAAGGGATGCCTCAGCATGGGCCCACCAAGGCACCCCTTCCCCCACACCTCGCCAGAACATATTCTTATAGCTCTTTCTCTTTTTATGATCACAACACCATCTGTAACAGGATCTAATGCCCTCTTCTGGTGTGTCTGAAGAGAGCGACAATGTACTCACATACATAAAATAAATCTATATAAAAATCATTATATTTTTCTGGATATAAAGTAATTATTATGGGTATAAGCTATTTTCATTGTTTACTATAATGACATAGTCCCAAGATCTGCTGGCACTGCCCTGAAAGGGTTGGCGACTAAGGACAAGCCCCCAGCTCAGCCTGTTGTCAGGCTCAGATGGGTTTTTAATCTCTTTGAAGATTTGTTGCAAATCATACTGCATGGTAGCACATGCCTGTTCCCAGCATTTTAGAGACAGAGGAAAGAAAATACACTCAAGCTCAAGCCAGCCTGCTGTAAGACCAGGCCCAGCGACGGTGACACTACACCTCAAAACAAAATTTTTATTTAGAAAAACACTATGAAGTAAGCATTTTATGTAGTCCTGGGAGCCTTTAATATTTACTCTTGGACCTTTTATAGTAAGGGGGAAAAAAGGAAAGAAAAGAAAAAACTTCCAGTTCCTCTTCAAAATGATCCCGGCCTAGCAGGTCTCTTTCTGTCTCTCCCCGGCAGGGTAAGAAGTCAAGTTGGTTCCTAGGATGGGTCTAGTTAGCCTCTCTGAGTGTGTGTAGTTAACTGTCACGTGGGAATAAACAAACCACCCCACAGGACAGGTGAATGACAGGTGCCATGGCCAACATGCAGTAAAGAAAAGCATTATGGGATCCTGCTTCATTAATAAAATCCACCTCTGTAAACTGTGGACTATGTAGGCAGAACTCAGAGCATTACACTCTGATTTTTCTTTAAAGATTCCTATGCTATATGAAGAAAACATTTAATCTTAATATATAATAATTTTTAGTTCTTAAGTAGTAAGCCTGTCTAAAAGCTAAAGACGCGCCAAATAATCACCATGGCAACTTAGGAACAGTGACTGAGTCAGCACTAAGCCACCGCAGCAATGCTGGACTCTCCTCTGGATCTGGAGGACCACCTTCATCCCGTGCCACGCCCACACCAATCAGACTGAGATGCAGTTTGGGGAGGGCATCACTAAGTTTGGGGTGATGCTTGCAATTCAAAGTAAGCAGTGCCCTTCTGCTCTTTTGAAAACATCGTTGAGGGGGTTTCAACAATTCTCCTGAACCTAGACTCCAGTACCATGCTTGAATTTTTCTTTTGGTTACATGCCCAACGATAAATGATCCACAATGATCTGAGGACAGCACTCCCATCCAAGAACTTAATCAGATTAATGATGTATTTGTTTTATAAAAATGAAGTACATTAAGCCTGAGAATGCCTAATTTACATACTAAATGGTTGCTAGGGACCAAAAATACTAGTGGTTTTTACAAAACAGAGGTTACAAAATTGACTATTGTCTTGAAATCTGATAGTAAATAGCAGTGAAATGCAAAATAATAAACAAATGTTAATTAGAAGTATTTATGTATGTAAATTCATTAGGTGGTGTACAGTTGTTCAAAAGAACCTAACGATGCTCACATCCTAAACATGTAAGCCCCAGAGAGAACATGGTTTCATTATTGACGTTGGAAATGACAGTAAACTTATTTACCACGTTTTCTAGTTGATTTGACCTCAAATAATGCTTTACATTCCACTGTTCTATTTTCTCTGGAGATCCTAGCTTCACATATGCAAATATAAGCAGGAAATTAGCCGTTTAGGACCTGCCATTTCCCCTGTAAAAAGAGCTTTCACGAAGCGCTGAATTTTCCCAGCTACATAAACAAGAAGAAGTAACAGCCTTCCTGGACTGCCCTCTTGGATTTTCATACACACACAAGCGGGCTGCACACATCCCACAGTCCGGCGCTCCTTCACCTCGGTGAGGCGACAATGAGAGCACACAGTTGCTGCTCTGTCTGCTGAGGCCAGTGGCAAGCAAGCAGGAAATCACAAAGGAGCTGCCTCTCAATTCAGGTATTAAAAGGGAGTTCTGGAAACAAAGAAAAGCCAGCCGCCTAGTTAGCTAGGAGTTAGCAGTAAACTCATAGAAGGAGCAGCCATGCGTCCTTCCTGCCACCTGACAGGACCAAGCGCCTTCTGCAAAGGCCAGTGTGAGAATGGATGAGCTGAAGCAACTAAGACCCTGTGTGTCTGTACTTAGATATGTAGTACCTCAGTCTGAGAAAACTAAGTCAAATTTCATTTAAATGCGACAAAACTTAAGGCTCCTGGCCTTAAGTATTTATTTCATTAAATTGCATTTGTATTCAGTGACTACAGAAGACAAAAAGCTTTTTTAAAAATTAAATAAAAATGACTAACTAAAAACTTTCTTTTATTAAGCATGTAGTTTTACCTTTTTAAAATGAGTTCAATTTTAGATATAAACTTATATACAGGCCTTAGAAATATGTATGGAAAAGCACAATTTTGGCTATCTCTAGACAAACGTAAATGAATCTAGAAATGTCAAATGAAGAAGTTAAGCATGATGTTTCTTGTTTTAAATTTTTTCAGAAATCTCCATACATAAATTAAATCATTACACTCTATGTCATGAAATATATGCTAACCAAGAAATAATTTAATTTTTTTAATTAAAATGTAACAAAGGTATGATGGGGGAAACAAGGGTAAAAGGAATTAATCTGTACATTCAAGAGTCTGTCCACCAAGTTTATAGAATCAACAGCTCGGAAACAGGCATATAACCCTAGCTAATGACGTAACCACCAGAAGGCAGAGCTCACTGACCATCCAGTTGGGCATGGGAGACGGGGAAAGGGCTCCCACCTGACACAGTGTTTGGAATGCTGGCAGCCATTTGGAGACATTGTACTCAGCAGAAAGCATGAGGCCTAGCTCTGAGGGGACAGTGTTGCCATGTTCTCATGCTGGCTGCAGGACACGTACCCACAATTAGCCATAAACATTCTCCTTTCCAGGGCCTCCCTTCTTTCACACAGGGAAGTAGATTCAGAGACGTTGCATTCTGTTATCTTTCTCTCCTTGTGTATATTATAAATTCATCTTGTATGTATTCCAACAACAGCAATAGGGGAACTCTTAGGGACAAGCAACAATCAGTTTCCATACCCTTAACCCATAAGGACTGTGTGACTGACCATACTGGTCAGCAATGTGAAATATGGCTGTCGTTTGTTTCTTTATATCGCACGAGAAAAATCACAGCAGGTGCAGGATAATAACAGACATCTCCATGGAAAAACTGGATGCTGATTTGTATATCATACAGGAAAACCCCCTTAAACCATGGGGGAGACTTTGGGGGTTGGGAGAATAATCAACAGTCTCTTAACAAACCTATTTAAGACCTTAAAAAAATCTGTTCTTTCTCTTATCAGTAGACAGGCCCCGGAATTTCCCACAATCCAATGTGGTCTCCTTTTTCTTTTTCTTTTTCTTTTTTTTTTTTTTTTTTTTTGTTGTTGTTGGTTTTTCGAGACAGGGTTTCTCTGTGTAGCCCTGGCTGTCTTGGAACTCACTCCACTGTAGACCAGGCTGGCCTCGAACTCAGAAATCCGCCTGCCTCTGCCTCCCAAGTGCTGGGATTAAAGGCGTGTGCCACCGCCGGGCTAGTGGTCTCCTTTTTCTAACTCCCCTTTTCCCTGTCCCACTAATGATTTATTTTGTAACCGCTCTGGCAAGTTCTCACATACCTATCTTAAATAGAAGTGATATACTTAAATAGCTTTACATAAGGAAAAGAGCAAGCAGGGCACAGCCTTAGAGTCCCTACTTCACAGGAATAAAATCAACCAAAAGAACCTGGAAGAATGTAAAACTTAAGAAAACTGCTGTAAGCTGGACAGTGCACACAATAAAAAAGTATAATAATCTTTCTTATTTTTCTTGTTTGTGGTATTGTTGCTATTGCTGTTGCTTCTGTTTGGTTTTGAAACAGAGACTCATTAAGAGAACCTGGCTCCAAACTCACAGGGATCTGCCTACCTCTACTTCATGAGTGCTGGGATTAAAGGTGTGTGCCAGGACTTCATTTTGTAAGTAGTTTGTATAACTATTAAGATAAAGAGTAAACAGATACAGCCAGCCTCAGGGTTGACAGTCTTTGGTATTTGCTGTTTTCTACTAGAGAATGTGGAAAAGACTGGGGTTGGGCGGGTGGTTCATGAAAGTGTGAGGTTTGAATCCCTAGAACCCATCAAAAAGTAGCCTGTGCTCCAGCATCTCTGGTAGGAAGGGCACCGGTGGATCCCATGGGGCTGGCTGACCAGCCAGTATCTCACAAACACCAAACTTCAGGTCCAGAGACCTTGTTTATTTAGCTTAAATACAAAGTGTCATCAGTTCTCTTGGATTTTTCTTAAAGAGAACATCCTGGCTACAAAGTATCTTTTAGTACAAAATTCTATGCAAACTCCAAGATCATCCATCACTTTCGCTGAGTAGCCCTGGCTGTCCTGGAACTCACTCTGTAGACCAGGCTGGCCTCGAACTCAGAAATCCGCCTGTCTCTGCCTCCCAAGTGCTAGGATTAAAGGCGTGTGCCACCACCACCCAGCCCAACCAAGCACTTTCATATCATTGACCACTTTGATGAGAAAGACTAGTCAAACAATAGCGATTCCACTGTATTTATTACTATGTTAGTTCATCATGCTTAGCTTCTATTTAACCAGTAATGAATGTCTGGACCTTGGCTTACCTCAATGAATTATTTGCTTAGAACCAATGAATACAGACATTTATCTAATGCCCCAGATATGCCCCAGAAAACAATATATAATTAGAAATATATCTCAAATGCATTATATTTAAATATTCCTTTTTAAATTCAGTTAAAATTAATAAAAGGATACATAAGCCAACAGTTGGTCAGTTTGAGTAAGATGCAAATGATGAGGCAGACAAGCACACTATGAGATCCCTCCTTACCAACCGGGCTGCAGCCTTAGTCAGCCTGCATAAACGGCAGTGTATAATGGCTGGGCGGTGGTGGCACACACCTTTAATCCCAGCACTTGGGAGGCAGAGGCAGGCAGATTTCTGAGTTCGAGGCCAGCCTGGTCTACAGAGTGAGTTCCAGGACAGCCAGGGCTACACAGAGAAACCCTGTCTCGAAAAACCAAAAAATTGGCTTATGTATCCTTTTTGGTCACTGTTTGTTAGGCTTTCACAGCATGGTATTTATCATTTGCCAAGTATTAGCACTTGCCACAATTTAACTCACTTAACTCTCACAACAGTAGGAGAGATTTAACAGTAACATCTTAGAATTAGATGTTTTTCATTGAATCTACTTTAAAAGGAGCTGCCCAGACACAGCCTCTGGTAGCTGCTGGAATGCTCATGTAGGAAATCATCCCCTAAAAGGGGAGGAAGAAGGTTAAAATTTGAGGTAAAGTTGCTCAGCTCCTCTAACGAAAAACTTAGTCTGACCTCTAGCTAAAGTATCAAAGTTTCCGAGAGCCATAAAATAATACACATCAATTAATCATCATCATCCACTGAGCCAAACATTGGAAAATAATGTCAAGAAGTTACCCTGTAATTACTTTGTAGCTCCTTCAAAATCCATTTGACATAATCACTCTCTGACAGCTGCAAGAGGGAAAATGTTCCATTCCTTCTCCCACCAGTCCCCTCTTCTGAGAGCCAGGGGCATCGCTTTCAGCACTTCCTGATCTGCCAACTGTTTATGAGGAAGTGTGTGGGGTGCCTTCCTAATCAGTGCTCCAGAGACCCGTCAGGGCTTGAGAGTTTCCAATCAAAGCTGTGGACTCAGGAGAGTCACAGTCAGGGGACGGGCAACAGGCTTATTATTACCAGTGTGCAGGGTGGAAAATTACTCAAGTACAAATGGAGAGGATCTGGTTTTATCTAAAAGACTACTGGAACATTTCCCTCCCTTTGGTCTGACATTACATTTCCATTTACAAAGAGAAGCCCTTGGTGTTCACTGCATTATAATATGCTCAGCATATTACAATGGGGCAAGGGTTATTTTCAACTGACTCCTTCATGTAAATCAGGCATGATGTGAAAATCCAACAGAACCCCACCGACAAGCAGAGCATCTCATTTCTATCCATGCTTTTCCCACCTAGGACCACAGCTGGATTGTTTTGCCTACACCTGAGCTGCCTGAGACTAGCCAAGGTTTTCTCTGCCAGTGGAGCACAGCCTTTTGACAGCTCATTTCCAAGATGTGAATTTGCTACTCAAATTCCTCCCAGACACCTACCATGGACCTGACATCACACAGCAGCTCCCAACTCCTTCTTAGGAGAAAAGTTTTCTAGTTTTATAACTGTCCTCTTGGTTCTCCGGGGGGGGGGGGGGGGCGGCATCCACCAGAAGAAAGGCCTAAGCCAGCACCACAATATGATGAGCCTACAACCCCAGGACCTCAGCAACAGAGTGTGGGGCATGCCTAGTCAAAACTTCTTCAAGACTTTCCTACTGTGTGGAATTGAAGCTTTATATTGCACAAAGAATGCCTGTGTCTGTATCATGGATTTTTCAATTTTTCCCATCAAATAGATCTGAGTGGGGTCTGTGATACAGCATGATTTGGGAAGTCTATGGCATTGGTGAATGTCAATGATGCAGAATCTGATGCCCCCTGGCAGGGTGGGGGTGGGGCAAGCCAATCGAACCAGAGAGGCAATATTGTAATAAATAAGCTACTGGCAGGTGATTTTGTCCCTCTAACAAGAACCAAAAGAGGAAAGAGCCACTTAAACACATTCTTTGATACCTAGAACAGAATCAAAATACAAATGATATTTAATTTTCTCGGTTTCTGAGGTTTTTCTTAATAATTAATACAAAGTAATATATCTCACTTCTCAAATTAGCATGGAAACTTAAAGTAGGGGGAAGAATTACTCAACCCAAAGATGATTTTTTTTAAAGTGTAGGTGTGGGTGTGTAGCATGGCTGTGCCAAGGACAGAGGTCAACCTCAGGTGCCATTTCCAAAGCTGTCCACCTTGTGTTTTGAAGCAGAATCTCTCACTGGCCTGAAGATCACCGAGCTAGAGTAGCCAGCCAGCGGCCTCAGAAAGGGAGAGCCCCACACCTGGCCTCTCATGTGCCTTCTGAGGAGCCCCACACCTAGCCCCTCATGTGCCTTCTGAGGAGCCCCACACCTGGCCTCTCATGTGCCTTCTGGGGAGCCCCACACCTGGCCTTTTATGTACCTTCTGGGGACTTGCCTCTGGGCCTTAGCTTTGTCTCTACTTTACTGAGCTATCTCACCAACTTCATCCCTCAAAAATGATTTTTATGATCATTTCTATTTAGACAAAATTATATATATTTACAAAATTTTTAATATATATATTAAATGTGGGGTGGGGAGATCTTTCATTAAAAAGGAATTGTTAGTATTCTGTATAAACTCCACCCCCACAGATACCTGGCAGCAGTCAGGTATGCTCCTCCCATGGTTTCCTGGCAACAGCCAGGTAGGCCTAGCCCTATAAAAGGGGCTGCTTGCCCCCTCCTCTCTGTCTTACTCCTGCTCCTCTCCCTTGCCTCTTGTCCCCTTGCTCCCCTCTCTGCCCATTCCCTTTCCCACTCTCTCCACATGGTCATGGCTGGCCCCTATTTCCCTACTCTCTCTTTCTCTCTGCCTTTCTCTGCCTCTGCTACCCTCTTAACTCCCCTCCCATGCCCTGAATAAACTCTATTCTATACTATACTGGTATGTGTCTGGTCCCTCGGGGGCGGGGGGTGGGGTGGGAAATGCCTCAGCATGGGCCCACCGGGGAACCCCTACTCCCACACCCCGCCAGAACATATTCTCATAGGTAACCGTGTTAACATAAGTCATTATCTTTCTCATTCTTGTCCCCAACAACTCCGCTATATTACTGAAAAATAAATTTACAGAGTATTTCTAATCTGGTGTCTTAAAGTAACTTTTTAATAATACTGCACTACAACACTGATGACTTCATCAAACCTTACTCTGGGACAGAGGTCCCAGTCCTTACCCTCCTCTTACTTCACCATTAGCTTACTGCTCTTCTCCTGGCCTCCTGTAATTTACCCTATTTAATGCCTTGCTTGTGGATATGCTACGTTTGCCACCCAATGAGTTTATTCTATTGGCCATTTACTTCTAACTACAGAGCCAATGTATTTGAAGGAAATAATCTGCCAGTAAATCCAGCACAGGAAAAACAAAAAGAGACTTATTTATCCAGCATTTTGTACCATGAATTGAAGCTTTATGGCAAACAGTAAGCAATAAACAAAAACACCTCAGGGGCCTGGGAGGAGCAATGTAACCAATTACGTTTAATTAAATCAAAAGATGGGAGCCCCAGGGCTGAATAAGCTGAAGAACAAATTTGCATTAACACCTAGCAGCCAAGCAAGTAGCTCTGGGTCTAGCCCGCAAGTCCAATTGTTGCCATCTATTCTCTGCACTGAAGGGGGCCATTAACTAAATTCCTAGGCATTGTTCCTCCACTTTTGAGAGACTGGGTTCTCAACCCCTCACTCCATCACACATGGAAATTGCCCACTAAAATAAACAGCTTCCCTGAAAGCTCAGAAACAAACCTTAGCGCCTGACTTCAGTTTGCAATTTAGAGCAAACTTCAGGGCCACCAAGGAGACAAAAGGAAAATGAATGGTGTGACTTGAGGTCCAAACCACACGTGATGGGTGATGGGATCGTCTGTGTGCATGCTTCCCTGGTAGCACTAGGCTATTCCCTGGGTGCCACCGAGTTCCTCTGCTCTAGGTGGGATACTCATTCAACCCTCATAAAGAGCATAGCAGAATGAGTCTGCTCTTAGGGTTCTTAATGTCTACAGCGTTCCCCTGGTAACTAGATACTTTTATTATTTAGATAATTTTGGCTTAATATGTCTACAAATATACATAATTCATATAAGGTATCTATTGTAAAACCTATTTAACAAAACCTTAGTAATGAAGGCTAATGAATTATGGGAAACTAATGCTTACTCTAATATTGACAACTGTTAGATCTAATTCTTTGGTCTTGGGCACTCTTTTATTCTTGTTGAGTCATCACAGTCAAAATAAAAACAAAAAAAATTGGAAGGGAAACCCAATAAAACATTATTAGTGTAAGTCCTGAGGTTCACCAGGGACAAAACAATTCCACCGTTTTGGACCAAATTTGAAGCAAGTCTTATTAAACATTAAATACTGACCAAGAGAAGGACTTTGGTCAGGACCATTCCCTGGAATTTCCCAACAGACACACGTTATAGGGGTTATAGACCACCGACTTTCCCATGAGGTGTCATTATTTTTTAAGAACTACAACTCCCAGCATTCCAGGAAGTTAACCTGGTCCTTAGGCAGGTTGGGCTTATAGGCTAATTTTTGGACTTTACAATAATAATAAATAAGGAGGAACTAAATCCATGTGGTAAAACACAGGTCAAGAAAGGGACAGAGATATCAGGCTAGCAAAAGTTACTTCACACCGAAAATTTAAAACTACTAATAGACTATGACATGTATCTAGAATTATTATTTTTAATCTGAATTAGCACTCTATCATCATTATCTATTCATTATACACTACAGAGTTTTTAGTCTTGTTCTTATTTAATTATTAAGCCAGACATCACGAAATATCTCAATGATCTCAGTATATGGGAGGCTAAGTCAAGTGGATCTTGAGTTTGAACACCCAACCTGGGTTACCAAGTGTGATGGTTTGTATATGCTT
>JADRCD010169894.1:0-12392 GCA_019843815.1 Montemys delectorum | reverse complement strand
CTTGATGTGATCATCTCCTGCCTACGTGATTTCTGTAGTTTGCCCTGATCTCTGTATACCATACAAGCCTAGTTTCTACTTTGTACAAATTGCATTCAGTTACAGCACTCCCTTGTGTCTGTGTCTGTTTATCACTTCTTCGCCAATGCCTTGTCTACCTGACTAGGACCCTGTTCCCCCTGCGGTTTGAAGGAGGCCCAGACTGGCTGGTCAGTGGCAGTGTAGGTATTGAAGAGGGGGTCTCAGAGACGTGTTAGGGTACAAAAGGGAAACAAGAATGTAGTTTAATTCTATTTACTTAAAATATGTTTTTAAATGTTAACAAATTCAGACAAATTTAAGTCATGTAACTTTTCTCATCATAATGCAATAAAAGTTAAAAAAGATACATTTTATTTCATTTTATTTATCCATTTCAAAATATACACAATGACACAATTTACCATATAAACAGAATATAATCTTTTAGGCTCCTTTACACATCAATTTAATGTTATGTTTTAATATCTTGTTACTATGTCAATTTTGTAAAACAATTATCAGATTTCTCTTAACCCCTCAGTCCTTTGAATTCTTTGAGATCCTTTAAGTGATGTCTGAGCACAGAGATTTTCTCTCCATATGAACTGTGTTCATCTTCTCCATCACAGCTGGCAATTCATCTGTTACTAATATGTATTACCTCTCTTCAGGAGTAAAAAACACCAAACATGTTCTTTTACTGAAATTTGCATATTTTCAATTTAGAGTTCAGAGCTAAGATTTTCTTTCTAATCCAGAAGAGGTAATTGACACAGTTCATATATTTGTAACTTTAAAACTTATTATGGCTTATAACATTGTCACCAATAAGAATTTCTACCACTTTTCCAATGAGGTGTCAGAAAATGCAGAATACATCAGAAATTAAATTCCTACACACCTAACACAGAAGAATAATAATGTGAATCAACCATCACTATCAAAGTGTACAGGGAACTGTGGCTGCCAATTGAACATATTCTTTTCACCCCAAAGACATGAAAATTGAAAAAATTAGATGAAAGTAGGAGACAGAAAAGAAAAGGAAACCTTGATTCATGAAAGAAGACTCCCAGGCTTAAAGGGGAATGATTCCAACACTCCTTACCTCATGATCTGCAGCCATAAACAATAACATTTCACACTTGGGATCTCAGACCTGTAGAACCACATTGAGAACAGCTTCTTATCCACATGAAATACATTTGTTATCCTATATTTTCTCTAATCTTATATTTATTAACTACTGAATAGTAATTAATAAAAATACTGACATTTATCTGATACTTTTAATAGTTAGTCAGTGTCCATTGCTGTGAAGAAACATGAGGACCATTGCAACTCATATAAAGGAAAACACTTAATTGGGGCTGGCTTACAGTTCACAAGTTCAGTCATGGGTGAAGAGCTTAGCACTGGAGAGTAGCAGAGAGTCCCACATATAGATCAGGAGGCAGCAAGAAGAGAGAGACATAGCAATTGGCTTGAGCATTTGAAACCACAAAGTTGTAACATTTCCTCTAACTAAGCCATACCTACTCCAACCAGGCCACACGTCCTAAGAGTGTCACTCCTGTTCACCAAGAATTCAAGCACATGAGCCTATGTCAGCATTCCAGTTCAAACCACCCCAGCTTCCTTCAGTGATGTACTGTAGCCTGAAAATTAGAAATGTAAATATTTAGGAAATATGAGTGACTCATAGAAAAGGGCTGTTTACCCTGTATTCAAACATCTTCCTTTCTTCTCTTTTCTTTCTTTCTTTCTTTCTTTTTTCTTTCTTCCTTTTTATTTTTATTTATGTCTTTATTCATTTATTTATTTTGGGTTTCATGTAGCCAAGGCTGGTTTTCAACATACTTTGTGATGAGGTTGGTTGACTGATCTTGTTTCCATGATTTTCTTGATACCATTTCCTAGGTAGTTTGATTACTGGCTTATGCCATCAGTCTAGCTAGTCTAGATGTGTATACATGTGTAGTTGTAGGAGTGCACATATGAGGACACAATGTTGTGCATGCATGTGTGTTGCTCAGAGTTTGAATTGTCCTTTTTTCTATCTCCACTGTACTTTATGATATACAGACTATCAATGAACCTTAAACTCTCAGACTGGAGAGGCTGATCAGTGAAAAACAGGAGACGTTTTACTGACAAGGAGTCTTCCCAAGTTTCCAAGCCTAGGTTTGACAAAAACTCCTTCTTCCAGTCATAATCTTTTCATCTGTTACAGGAGGAGCAGTGGGAAGCAAATCCTTTACTGTCCATCAACAAACCCCTTTTCTGGTTCCTTCCTGTTCTCCTGTGCTGAGGAAGGAGGGGCTTTCCTCTGTGACTTTCAAAAATCAAATATCTGATTACAGAAATTGCAAGTAGGCTTTTCATGCCCATTTCTGGACAGGACCTGTGTCTTTCTTTCATTACTTGATGGTTTAGATGATAGAATAGCTACCCAATGCATAGTGTGGAATGTGCAGACATATGCTGCTTCCAGGTAACAATGAACATTTTATTAAGAGAGAATATCATCCTTGACTACTCCTCTAAAAGGTGCTTTGTTCTTCTCTTCCTAAGCTTTCATAGTACCTGATTAGGTTGTTTTGACTAAGCCCACTCAGTGAGTCAACAGGTTCTTGACAGAGAGAGTGAGGATTAAAGAAAGAAAAGACAATTAGACAACACTATTGTATGACTCCAGCAAGGGCTGAAACAAGTTTATTTTTTCCCATGCTGCCTTTATACCATATGAAGTACATGCAAAAAAAATAGGGTCAGTTCTAGATCAAGGAATGAACAAGACATTAAAAAAAGTCCTGTGATCTCTGTATCCAGGGACTTATCAAGTTGATCAAAATATAAAGATCACATTCCTCAACTGTATTTATCTAGAGCCTACTTCCTTGTCCTAGCTCAATATCAAAGCTCTACACATCATCTGAACTATTTCTGATGTTTTTCTTGTCCTTTTGACATGGAGATCTATAGCTCTTAACATTTTCTTGGGCCTGACTTAATTTTTTTTTTTTTTAATTTCTTATTGCAAGATCAGTTCTAGCCAAATCATGGAGGTTTTGATGATGGAGCAGGACCTGGAGGCCTGCTACTCTATTGAAGAGATCTTCACCACTAACTATGAGATACTGACCACCCTTGCTGAAAGAAATCTTTCAGTCGTCAAACTGGCCTTCCATGTCCCCATGCTGAACTGTGTGGCTGTAAAAATTCTCCCAAAAGAAAAAATACCTTGATTATCTGCAGGGAATTCAGGAATATGAAATCATTTAGACAACCCAAGATTATCAAACTGTTTCTCATGGTCCAGATGAGGAGAGACCACTTACATGATGATGAAACATGCCTCAGAGGGAGATCTGCAAGACCTCATCATCAAATGGGGTCTTGAGAGGATAGATAGGTTTGAAGAATGCTTGCCCAGATAGTACACGCTGTTTAGTACAGTCATGACAATCACCTTGATCATAAAGACATAAAGACCAGAAAGCTTTTGATCGACTAACTCCAAGCCCTCTGATTTTCACCTTGCTGCTAAAGTAATTCATAGGCAGAAAGTGGCAGATTTCTGGGGTACATTGCCCTACTGTGCTTCAGAACTTTTGTAAGCAGAGGAACATGAGGGCTGCCTAATGAATATCTGGAGTTTAGGGGTCCTCCTGTTTCTCATTGTAGCCAGAATCTTGCCTGTTCTAGGTAGAGATTTTGTGGATGTGTAGCCCCAGATCATTACCATAAACTTCAGCATTCCTCCTCACTTTTCCATTGAGATTTTTATGTCATCATCAAAATGCTGATGATCAGTCCTACCCAGGAGGCCCACCATCCATCAAATCATGAGACACCACATGATCAGGACAGTGAGGCACATTTACCACCTACTTCCACACAGATTTGTCCAGGCACACAGAACCCTAGCATTGTCAGGACCAAAAGAGTCATCAGATATATGCCTGACAACCATACATCCTACTGTAGTCCCCAAGTGTTCGACTGTGAAAGGCAGTCTATGTTCTGGTTGAGTGAGGCTTACTCTAGAGACCAAATAGAAAATTCTACAAGGGACGAACCAGTGAGCTACGCCCCCAGACATTAGGCTGCTGATGCCCGAAGCCCTCAACTCCATAATCCTGTGGCTATTAGTCATGTAGGCAACGGTCCAAGCTCCTGGTATTCTGGCTGGACTCCACTGCCACAGTCACTTGACTAGAGCCAGGTATGACCCACTCCACAGTTTCCTGGAAACATCAAGTTAACACAGCCCAATTAAAAAAGGACTGCTTGGCCCCTCCTCTCTCTTACTCTCTGGCTCTTACTTTTACCACTTACTCCATCCCTCCCCCTCTTTTTCCCCTCTCTTCATGTGGCCATGGCTGCTCTCTGTTTCTTCACTCCTCTCCCTCTCTCTGCCTTTCTACAATAAATGCCTTAAAACCATGGACCATCTCTGTTCATCAGCTATGTTGGAGAAATGGAACAGGGTTCCCTCTAAAGAGCCATGCATCTAACCTCCTCTAGCAGTACTCCCTGTGCTCCAGTCACAGCCACTAGCCAAATCAAGAAGCCCACTGAGCCACCTGAGCTAGCGAGAGTCTCCCCATACCCTCTTCCTTTCTTCCAATGAAGAAAGTCTGCTTGAGGGTCTATTCTCAGCTCTTCACCTGACATACAGCTGTCTGGGATGTCTGAGAACAAGATCCTGTCCTCCTCAGCCATGTGGCCCAGGGATGCCAAAACTGGCTTTTTTGTGGTACCCAGCAGTCTGTCGTGCCTGAGAGTTGGATCCAAGACTGTGCCTTCCCTACACCTAAAGCAGGATTCTGCTGACTGTGAGGCCTGGCACCTGCTCTGCAGTTGTCCTGTGGGGTCCTACAGCAGTCTCTCTGAGCTCTGGTGGGACACGGGTCTCTCCCACCCCTTTATTTCTCTGTGACTGGTGCCCACACCCAAGAGGAGCTATGGTGAATCCCTTCAGACAGCTAAGAGTATATCCCTCAGAGGCTCCTCTGTTGGAGATACCTGCAGAATGAGACTCACATATAGGAAAAGGACATCACCCAGGAAAAGGCCATCCTTCAGTAAGTTGCATTCATTCAGGAATAGCCCAATAGTAATGTCCAGTGTCAGGATGCAGGCCCAGATTCCCCTCATAGCTGGTCACATTGCTGGAAGGGATGAAGAAGACAATCATGAACTGCCTCTGAAACCGTGAAACTGACTGCTACTATCAAAGAGGAAGTTGGTAAGGTATTGGTTCCAAGGAAAGAGGATCATGGTGTACCCCACATGGCCACATAGATACATGTCCTCATTCATTTTATCCATATTTCTTCTTGTTCTTTGTGACAAAGGTAGAGTCTGTCCTGTTGTGGTAAACCTAGGAACTTAAAATCTGCCACTTCAGAAAGAAATAATTCCATAGAAACCCCTGATGAGCCACTTCATGCTTTCTGAGCCAGAAGTGGACAGCACAGAAGCAGATCAAAGCAGGGAAGGGAGAGGATGGGGACAAAGGAAGCAGAGTTCATGTAGGCAGGGTGTTATGGCCCTGCAGGGCTAGCCCAAAGATTTCTCTGTGATTCACAGTCACAAAGAGCCTTCCTCCTCTGTCTTTTTGCTTTGAAGTCCTGAAGAGGACATTCCCAGTTCTATAGCTTGTGAGTCATGGGTTGGGGGTTGGCTTGGCTGAAAATCTGACAGCCCATCAGGAGTCCCAGCAGGTCAGATGTCCATGAGACAGTGTGATCACAATGCCTTCCTGCAAAGGAAGAGTTGTCCACCCCAGCACTGTCCTGTCCAGGTAAAATTCTAGGCAGGAAGAGCTGGCTTTTCACTGGGTGTTGCTCAGAGGAGAATGCTGAGGTGCAAAAGTACCCCAAAGCTCTATGTGGATGAGTAGCTCTGTGACCTCTCCTCTAGCCTGGATAATTAACAGAGATTGTTCTATGGGAAGTGACTGTATTTTGCTCCCTGTTTCTTGGAAGGAATATGGTCTTTTGCATTGAGGTAGACTTCCTTTCTTAGAGAAGTTTCCCTAGTCAGCATGTCCCACCGGCCCCAAAGTGGGTTCCTCGGTTGAAAACGAGGCCTGAAAGTGCCTGTAAGGGAGTCCTCTAGGGGGCATCCTCCTGTCAACCTTTTACAAAACTCCACCTATCCCCTGCCCCCCTGTAAATGTCATCATAGGTCATATTACTTGAGTCCTCAGACACATTCGGAGCAAAGCTTATGAAAACCAGAGTGGCGTCCTCTCCCTTCACCAATTCTGTCCTCTAGTTCCTCATCCTTTGCCTCTCTATGCTTCTTCTTTCCACACTACCATTTGTCTTGGCAACAGAACTACAATCTCAGCATCAGGTGCCATAACATGATGGAGTAATAGGTGTTGTGACCAAGGTCAAACTAGAGACCTTTATGATGAGGCAGCAACCTACTCTGGCCCTCCCTCATGCCAGCTACAGGCCTCTACTGGGAGTCAGCATTCCCCTGAACACATCTGCAATGATACTTCCATTTTTTTTGAGTATTTGCACCTCGTTTGTTCTTGCTCAGGTAAGCAGTCTTGCACATCCTTTAAGGTGGCTTCTGGGAAGCTTTCCCTGTCTTCCCAATTGTCACATCAGTAAGATGGCATCTCCTGGGTCCTCTCTTCCTATGCTGTACTAAGATCTGTCACAGATTGAGGCTCACAGAATCTCATGTGACTGACATGGATGGTCTGTCCTACCAAATGTCTCCCCAGTTTGAATACAAGTCAACAAGGCTCCTTGCAGGGTAATACTGCTGGGATTTCTGCTGAGTTCAACAATATGGCCACACAGCATTCTACCATTGTGAACCACATTCTTATTTGGTATCTACACTGTCCCCCGAACAACATGATGGTCTATTAGGACAGTTATCTTTTTTCACCCAATCTGAGAAGAGAGGTGTGTCTTATTCTACTCTGCGGCAGGAAGGACATCATAGAACCCCATGCTTCACAATCCACATTGCACAAGCTCTGGGAAAGTTCATTTCACAGGTTCTGTGTTGACTCTTGCCACAGGAACAAAACTAAGGAGGACTTCTCATAGACTCTGCCAGATTAGCTTGAAGAAGTTAGCTCACATTCTGATTTCCTGCTGTCCATGCATTTGAACAAGGAATATCTGGTGAGTCTGTACCTCTGTCTCAATCTTTTCCTGAACATGAACAATTTCCATGCAGAAGGGTCTCAACTGCTTTTTCTTAAACTGGAGCTCTAGGCAATTATGTTCCAGTAAGATGGCCTTCTGTGGTAAACACAAAGTATGAACATAAAATTTAAAATCACAATTGATCCAAAGAGATACATGAAATTAAAACCCAAAAGATCAACAGGCCTAATGAAAACAAAAGCAAAAATTCTTAAATGTATTGCTCTTAATAATAACAGACTCACAAAAGTATGCTATCCGAACATATTCTACCTACAACAAAATACAATAATTGTTTTTTATTCCTTGATAGATGTATTCAGAAGTCTGAGGCATACTTCCATCTTACAGTCTAATATTTGTTTCTTTCTACTTTGGTTAGTAGGAATAGTATTGCTATGCTGGTTTTAGTGTTCACATTATCTCATCTATAAATCACATGGTGTGGAACTCAGGCCCAGATTGTCTTTTACTTCCTGTGGATCCTGCTGCCTCAGATCCTCCTTAGGTGCATTGTTATGCTCTTAGCAATTGTGTTTTAGTCAGAGTCCCATAGATCCCAACAGGCAACCTTATAGCCAAAAATAATCTTGAGCAGGGTCTCCATCTCCCCATCTTGACATCACTAATGCAGAAATACCAGTTTTGAGCCACTCTCCCCTGTCAAGTATCACAAAATACTCACAAAGCATAAGAAACTCAAGAAGAAGGAAGATCAAAGTGTGGATACTTCATTCCTTCTTAAAAGGGGCAACAAAATACCCATGGAAGGAGTTGTAGAGATTAACTATGGAGCAAAGACTAAAGGAAGGACAATTCAGAGACTGTTCTACCTGGGGATCCCTCTCATATTCAATCATCAAATCTAGACACTATTGTGGATGCCAGCAAGTGCTGGATGACAGGAGCCTGATATAGTTGTCTCCTGAGAGTCTCTGACAGTACCTGACTAATACAGAAATAGAGGCTCACAGCCATCAATTGGCCCAAATACAGGGTCCCTAATGAAGGAGCTAGAGAAAGGACCCAAGGAGCTGAAGAGTTTGCAGCTCCTTAGGATGAACAACAATATGAACTAACTAGTATTCTTAGAGCTCCTAGGAACTAAAACACCAACCAAAGAGTACACATGGTGCGACTAATGGCTCCAGTAGCATATGTATAGCACAGGATGGTCAAGTTGGTCATCAATGAGAGGAGAGGCCCTTGGCCCTGTGAAGGGTCTATGGCCCAGTATAAGGGAATGCCAGGATCAGTAAGCAGGAGGGGCTGGGGTGATGGGCAGGGGGAGGGAGGGAACAAGGGTTTGTTATATAACTTTTTTTATTTTATTTTATTTTTTCCTTTATTTATTTTTTTGAGGGGAACCTGGGAAGGGAAATATTGTAAATAAAGAAAAAAATCTAATAAAAATGAGAACAAAATACTTACAGGAGCAAATATGGAGATAAAGTGGAGAGCAGAAACTAAAGGCCACCCAGAGACTATCCTACCTGGAGATTCATCTCATATAGAGTTACAGAACCAGACACAATTGTGGAAGCCAAAAAAGTATATGCTGAAAGGAGCCTGATATGGCTGTCTCCTGAGATACCCAGCCAGAGCCTTACAAATACAGAGGCAGGTGTTAGCAGCAAATCAGTAGACTGATTGCGGGGCCCCAAATAGAGGAGTTAGAGAAGGGACTGAAAGAGTGGAAAGGAATTGCAACCCTATAGGAAGAAAAACAATATTAATCAATTAGACACCCCAGATCTCCCAGGGACTAAGCCATCAACAAAGAAGTACACATGGCTCTAGCTGCCTATGTACCAGAGGATCGCCTTGTCATGCACCAATGGAAGGACACATTCTTGATCCTATGAAAACTTGATAGATGCCTGAATGTAGGGGAATTGATGGCAGGGAGGTGGGAATGGGTGGGTGGGTGGAGGAACACCCTCCTAGAAGCAGAGGGAGGGATGGTGTGATAGGGTATTTCTGGAAGTGAGGGGAAATGGATAAGGGGAAAACATTTGAAATGTAAATAAAGAAAATATCAAATTAAAAAGACAAGAATGTAAATTAATAAAATAAATATAAAAATTAGAAATAGCCAAAAAAGAGAAAGAAAATGAACTATTGTCCTGACTGTGCTTTACATGCATACCATTGTAATATCCACAATCCACTATTCTCCTTCTAATATATGTGGGTACACTCAATGATTAATTAGTTCATATGTTTCATTTCCTCACACATACTTTCTTATTTCTTAAGAGCACATTCTTGTGCAACATAAGCATATTTAATTAGGTTAGTGACAAAAATTAAAATCTATATTTATGTATATATTATGGAAATCTCATCTTTTCTCTAATAAAATAAATGAAGTTTATTTTTAAGTAAATGCTCCAAATTTCAAGACAAAATACAAGTGTGAGAGGCATGAACCCTTAACCTGAGAAACAAAATTCTAAAAATAAATCTGAACTAATTAAACAAGACAAGCAACTCATTGTAGGACATATCTCCAGGACAAACCTTAACATCTTCCCCAAAGCCTTGTATGTACCTTGCCCTTTCTGATCCCCTCATGTGGATTGTAGTAGAACAGCAATATTTTAACCACATTACAAAAATGAAATGTTCTCAGCATTCTAATCCATAGTTACTCAGCATCTGCTTTTCCTTAAAATTCTTTTAAAATTTCTAATGTCCATTCAAATATCCAAATGAATTCCAACACCAATTGAGACATCTACAACATTACTTCTGTACTTAAGCTATCATTTGAAATAGGTAAAAGAGAGATAGAAAATTCAGAGTGATGGGGAGTTTTCTGTGAGATTTCTAGAAATGTCAGAAGTTTGACCCATTAAATCTCACCAACATAGCTGTCAGAACAAGACAGAAACAAGGATGACTTGATACATATGCTACTTTGGATGGGGAAAGGTTATGAGGTCCTCAGCCATATACAATGGACTCCAGGCAAGTAAGGAATGCTGAGATGAAAAGAAACAGTCTTCCTCAGGGAAAAGCATATTGTTTCTAAAATAGCTTGTGGTCAACTCATATAATATGCACAAATATATAACATAATACATAGTGAGCTGGTTGTATTTAGGATATATTTGGATATATATACACTCAAAAATAAGTAAACACATGAATATGTACAGACATACAAATATGTATGTATACTTGTATGCAAATATACACAAAAATTTATATACATATATACATATATACACAAGCATTTAAATCTACATGTATAAATATATATATATATATGTATGCATACATATACAGATACACATACATATACACATGCATATAGTGCACATTCAAATAAATATATATGTGCTTATATGTGCAAATTTATACTTTACATATATGCACATGTACATATAATTTTCTTAGACTGAGTATTCCACTTCAATAGGATTCTTCTGGTTCTGGGATTTAGGAAGGTACCTGATAAAAAACTCAATATTCAGACTTTCTCTCTGCACATAATGTACACTTGTGTGTCACTGAATTCATTCCCTTCTGCTGAACAAGGCCCTAATCATTCCTATAGCAAAATATTATTAGGAATTATTTCATGAACTATTTTTGGTGGTTTGCATAAATTCTAGTTTAGGTCAATGGGGTATGAAGTCTCTGATTTCTGGCGATCCAGGAAGTGTCAGACATGGGCATATTACATAGGCCATTAGTTAAACCAGACATCAGATGACCACTTCTCCATATTCTGCAGCATTATTATCCCATTACTTCTTGGAAGCAGGACAAAGTATCTGTCAAGGTTTTTGTGTTTAGATTTATGTCCATATTTTTCTTCTGTTTCCTACAGAGTATCTTCCTGCACCAAAGAGTCTGGAATGTATATCTAAAAGCTCCATGTGAGTAAGCATTAGCTCAACTATTCTATGCTCGGTGAACTGTGGTAGTATTGTCCTTAGCAATGCCACCTCACTGTCAGTTGTCAGAGAATGACCTATTGTGTTTGCATCAGTCTGGGCTGCGTGAGGATCTCCAGGTGATAGGCATGGCCAAAAACTCCTCTTCGTCCTTCTTCTCATCGGTCATGCTCTCAATCTCTCTCTCTCTCTCTCTCTCTCTCTCTCTCTCTCTCTATATATATATATATATATATATATATATATATATCATATTTTTTGAATAGTATAAGATTCACTGGCCATAATTTTTTGACTTGCAGATTTTACTGGGAATCCATCTGGTCTGTCCTAGAGTTTGCTAAGCTGGAAGGCATTTTATTGCTCTTTCAATATTCTCATTTGTTATGGACTCATTTGTATTATACATTTCTTGATTTGATTTTGTAATTTTAATAAAACCAGAACTTCTTCGATTTCTCTTAGGTTTTTCCTGCTTATTTGAAGACTGGGTTTTATAATACACCCTATTAATAACCTAAATCTCCTTGTTGTCTGTTGTAATGTTTTTCAGATAATTTCTGAATCTTCTTATGTGTCCTCACTTTCTTTTGTTCATTTTGTTTATTGGGGAAACAGTCTGTCATCTCCTTAAAAGATCAGGTCTAAGATTTAGTGATTTCTTCTATCATTTTCACTGTTTTTAATGTATTGATTTTTTTCTGGTTGCTCTAATTTTCTATGTAGATCTTTTCATAATGTAAATACACTTTTTCTTTTGTATTGGTTATTTTACATTTAATTATTGTTTCTTTTTATTATTTATCTATTTATTTACTTTTTATTTTAAACTCCAGATTTTATTCCCCTCTAGGTCCACCTTCTGTGTGTTCCACATCCCATATCTCCTCCATCCAGTTCCACAAGGGAGTTCCCACACCCTACCCCACCAGAACTATTTATTCCCTTGGGCTTCCACTCTCTTTCTCTCTCTGTCTCTGTCTCTGTCTCTCTCTCTCTCTTTCTGTCTGTCTGTCTATCTCTATCTCTCTCTGTCCCTCCTGTCTCTGTCTCTGTCTCTGTCCCTGTCTCTGTCCCTGTCTCTCTTCATTTTTCTTTTCATTTTTCCAGACAGGGTTTCTCTTTATAGTATCTGCCATTTCTCTCTCTGTCTCTCTGTCTCTGTCTGTGTCTCTGTCTCTGTCCTTCTCTGTCCCTCTGTCTCTGTCTGTCTGTCTGTCTGTCTGTCTGTGGGTCTAACTCTCTCTCTCTCTCTCTCTCTCTCTCTCTCTCT
>JADRCD010169892.1:12374-25249 GCA_019843815.1 Montemys delectorum | reverse complement strand
GAGAGAGAGAGAGAGAGAGAGAGAGAGAGAGAGAGAGAGAGAGAGAGAGAGAGGAGTAGAGAAGTAGAGGCCAGCCATGAGCACGTGGAGGTGGGGGAAGGAATGAGAGGACAGAGCAGGAGCAAGAAGGCAAGAGCAAGAGAGAGAGGAGAGGGCAAGCAGTCCCTTTTCTAGTGAGTCAGGCACACCTGGCTGTTGTCAGGTAACTGTGGGGTGGAGCTTAGACGAAATGCTAACAAGTGCCGCCTGGCACAGATCTGTCTTTGCCCGCCTTCCTCTCATATTCATCCTTGTGCTGTGAACAGTCAATTCCTGCAGGCACTAAGACAGCCCCTACCCCCAGCCAGTTGGAATTTTTTCAAGGTCTGACGACATTTGAAAGCCTTTGCTGTAAAAACCATTGATTCTTTTTAAGTGCTGAAGGTTAGAAACCCCTTTTTCCTTTCTCTCTTATGTAACGTTTTGGACAATGGTGGTATGTTAAGCCAGCAGCTGCTTTTTGTCTTTTTTCCTCAGTGTGCCTCTCTCAAAGGGACAAGCTATATAGATTTCTTGCTATATTGAGGGGAAAATGAACATGAAAGTTCAGTATCTGGAATCCAGGTGCCAGGAACGAAGAAAGAACCTGGCTTTGACAGCGTAATGGCTCTGAAATGGAAAAGGGGACACAAACTCAGGAGTGGCCAAAAATGGAACTCTTCATCACCTGGCCTTGCCTTGACGGAGGCCTTGCACAGGAAGGCTTGAGGTGGAAATTCCCTATTCCTCCTAGAAGTCCTCCACCTCTACCCAGATGTAAAGAGGCTCTGTTAAGTGCGGAGGCTGGTGGGTTGCTATCCTTGGTCCTGAACCGTCATTGTTAGTTGGGCAACAGTTCATGTTCTCACAGAAAATCGTAAGCAACAGAGAGGTATGACAGAAGAACTCATTGCAAAGTCTGGGCCCCAGACAGTCTGCCTCAGTAGATCACTGAATTTCTTAACATTCAAGAGCCCAGGCTAAGGGTTTTGCTCAGTTGATAAAGTGCTTCCTGGGTAAGCTCAAGGACCTGAGTTTGAATCCCCAGAACCCATGTGAAAATCAAGGTGTGGTGTATGTCTTTGTAATTCCCATGCTGCAGAGGTGAAGAGAGAATATGCCTAGAAATCGTTGGCCAGACATTCTAACCAAATCTGTGAGCTTCTGTTTCACTAAGAGATGCCGTCTCAGAAAAGAAAGTGGAGATCGATGGAAAGCACAAAATATCAATCTCTGGCCTCCAGGTACATGGTAAACACACCTGTATACATGTGCACATAAACAAACACACATGCATGCATGCATACCACACACACACACCACACACACAGTAATTCATTAATTATATACAAAACAAAACAAAAGGTGGGTAGTGGTGGCACACACCTTTAATCCCAGCACTTGGGAGGCCAAGGCAGGAAAATCTCTGGTGAGTTCAAGGCCAGCCTGGTCTACAGAGTTAGTTCCAGAACAGCCAGGGTTACACAGAAAAGCCTTGTTTCAAAATAATAATAATAATAATAATAATAATAATAATAATAATAATAATAAACAATAGTTATAATAATAATAATGGAATTCATTAATTAACTTGAAAACCAAAAAGTTCAGTGGTATCTTGCCACTGCCCCATGGCTCATAGCAATCGCTTTGTGATGGTGGGTTTCTGTTTGTAGCTCCATGCAATGGTCATCTGCTGATCATCTCTCCTTGATTTTATGTTTTGCCCTGTTATCATTCATTCCACGACCTTCTAATTGCCCTGATTCTTAGGAAAATGCCTCCTTTCCACCCTCAGATTCAGGCAAGAGGTCAGTGGGTAGAAAAAATTATTCTAAGTGAGTAGGGAGGTATGTACCCATAATCCAAGCACTAGGTCAGCTGGAGCAGGAGGATCCCAAGTTCAAGGCCAGCCTGGGCTACATAGTAAGGCCTGTCTCAAAGCAATAACAATATAAAGTAATTCTGATCTGGAGGTTAATTTCAATGACCTGAAACCCACTTTGCTGAAGGCAAGTGGCAATTTGACTGGGCCCAGGGAGCTAAGCTAAGCATGGCCAGAGTCAGGAGCCACATGCAGGCGTGCCCTAGATTGTCACCTACCTGTTCTCAGACGTTCTCCATTTTCCTTCTCATGAAAATGTTGCTACTCTCACCTTGCTCCCAACTGCTTTAATTTCTGCAATGTGGTCAGTCTTGCTGATGCTGTGTTTCAGACATTCACAGTGTGTCTGTGCTCTCTGAGGACTTGGAGTAGGGCCATCCAGGCATCCACATACAGAGTTCAAGGTCAGGTTCCTCCTGTGGCTGAGGGCTATACATATACAATGCCTATATTGCCAGGAATGCTGGAACCATAGCAGCAACAGTGAAGAAACTGTCTTTAGGACTGAAGGGAACAACTCCCACGGTGTAACACCAGACCATCTCTGAGGAGGAGGTAACTTTGGGAATAGAGAAGCACAGGAAGAAGCCAGAGAGAGCTCCGCACCTTGCCTGAACAGCATAGCAAAGCTGAGCCTGGTGAAGGGAGCACAGGTGAGCGGGCCTGAGGGTGAGAGGACAGGAGAGCTGGCCCCATTACACATTACCATGGAGCAGTGTAGGTGTGCAGGTGATGCCCTCCCTGCCCTCTCTCTCCACCTGCAGCAGTCAGGAGAGCTGGCCCTGGGTCATGAGAGCTAGAGAGCTGGCCCTGCCCCTTGCCAGCTGCAGCACACGGGAGTGGTCCCTACACCTTGTCTGGACAGCACTGTAGGGCTGGCCCTGGTTGAGGGGATGAGAGTGAGGGAGAGCTGTCCCAGCCACTCCACAGTCTGCAGCCCTTGAGAGAGTGGACCCCATCCCGAACCTTGACTGGGCAGCGCAATGGATCTGGCTCTGGAGGTGTGAGTGTGGGTGAGCCGACTGAGGACGATATTGAGTGGCCTAGCCTGAGCAGTGCTGGAGAGCTTCCCCTGGTGGTGGTGGTGGTGGTGTGCATGCGTGCATGCACTTTTGCACCCTGGTGGAGAGGACAAGCATAAGAAGTGCTTATCCATCTAGGAATCCACTTGACTTGGCTCATGCACACACCCCTCTCCCAGAAATGCACTTGAGAATCTCACCACATGAACCTGGCACACATGTTTCTTAGTTTCAGGTTGCATCTAGCAACCTGCTGGCAACCCGAGACTGCTGCTTACATCAGGCTCCACATGAGTCTGCTTTAAACAACAGAAATGGGTTACTTCCCTTAGCAATCCCTCAAAGATGGCATCTTTCTATTCAAACACACCTTAGAACACATTGGGGAACTATGGGACTAATCCAGACTGGATTAGATTTAGGCATATGTAGAATGAGGGAAAATGACCACCTGAACTCTGACCCTTACAAACCATGAACCATACAAAAAGAAGCCCTGAACAATAATGGGGCAGTTGAGCACTTTCTCTCCAGGTGTTTCTCAGCATTAACGGGGCATTGCTCATCGGCAACATAGTTTCATTTGTGAATAAAGTTTCCCCAATACTTTTTCAAACCAGTGAAGGCCTTTGTTCCAATTCCTTAGTTAAGAGGCCAAGAATCCGGAAACACCTGGCCTGGGCCTGACTACCAGTAGTAACCCTGGGTCAAAATGAGGTGCCTACCCAGCTCCTGCTCGCTCTACCTGCAATGACTCAGCTCCCCTGTCACACCAGCACCAGGGCTGGCAGGCAGCACCAAGTCCCGTTGGCTCAACACTCTGATACTCTGTAAGCAAAAAGCTTTGGCGATTCTAGCCAACGGGATATGTACAGTAAAGGTACGTTAAAACACCTTTCTCAAGATACTAACTAGTTGCCAAAGGAGCCAGGTGTAGAGGGCCTCATGCCTGTAATCTCACAAGTTGAAAGTCCAAGGCAGGGGAATCACAAGTTACCTGCCTGTAAGGAGAGAGTTGCAGTGTAGCCTGAGATATAGTGAAACCCCACTTCAAAAGCAAACAAAACAAAACTGCAAAGAGGGAAATAGTGGTTTTTTTACAGTGGAAAATCTGCCAGATGCCACTTAAATAACACATGACATGAGTCATGTGGTACCAATGTCAGACACCTGAGATGACAGTGAAGTGGGCATAGCATCACCTCTGTGGCATTTTGAAAAATATTTCTTTATTGTATATGTACGCCTGTGTGTGTGTGTGTGTGGAGTGTGGGGGTGTATTTGTGTGTCCAAGGGGGCCAGAGGAGGGTGTAGGATCCCAGGAGCTGGAGTAACAGGCAGTTTTGAGCTGCGAGCTGTGGGTGCTGGGGAATCTTTCAGCTGCTCTGAAAGAGCAGCTAGCCCTTTTAATCACCGAGCCGGCTCTCCAGCCCCCTGTGGGTTTTTCGCAAATGTACAACCTGAATTTAATCACGAGGAAACATCATACAAATGCAAACTGAGAGGCACTTGGTAAATGACGGGATGGTGCTCATTAGATGTGTCAAGGTCATAAAGACCAAGGAAGGAAAAAAAGTAATAAATAAAAAGGAACTCTCCTAGACCAGAGAACATGAAGGGAACATAAAAACTAAATTCAGTGTATGAGGTTGGATTTGATCCTGAGCCAAAAACCAGCATTAGTGAGACAATTGGAAGCATGTGAACAAGATCAATAGATTACTTAATGGGATTGTGTCAACACTGACTTCCTGTTTGGAGTGTTCTAAGGCTCTGTCATGTTAACGTGTGGGGAAGCTGTAGAAAGGTCACACAGACTCGCCCTTACTGTTTGTGCAGGGTAATCTTTAAGCCTGATATTATTTTGAAACTCAAACCTACCAAGTTAAAAAAGAAAAGGAAAGAAAGTAATTTGTTGGTAATAAATGATGTTATGTGGGGCAGTGGTGGCACACACCTTTAATCCCTGCACTTGGGAGGCAGAGGCAGGCAGATCTCTGCTCCAAGCCAGCCTGATCGACAGAGTAAATTCTAGGCCAGCCAGGCGTACACAGAGAAAACCTATCTTGAAAAATTAACCAACCAACCAACCAACCAACCAACCAACCAAAACCACAAATGCCACCACCACCACCACCACCAAATTTCTAAATGATGTAATATTTAGATAAGACAATGAAAAAGGTACATGTAGTCTTGCATTGCCTTCTGTGTAAGGTGATACACACGGGCTTGGAGTCACATAGGAAACAAAGATACATAGGGAATTGAACTGACTGCACTCAGATAAGGCACCAATAACCTGGCACTTAGAATATTTATGTGTTTCCAATTTCTTTGTGATATTTGTTATGTTTAAAAGTTTTGTTAGATTGATAGAGACAGGGCCTTACTAGGCTAGCCTGGGTGGCTCATAGAGATCTGCTTGCCTCTGCCTCCTGAGTGCTGGGATTACAGGTGTAAGCTACTTACCAAGCCAGGCTTGAGATAGATATGAGACATATATGTATATGTGTGTGTATATATACATATATACATATATGTATGTAATATATGTATTATATATGGATATGGATATAGATATAGATATAGATAAGCATGTATGTATCTCTAAAACACTACCTAGCAGCTAGGCATCCTAGTACATGTCAAGAAGCTGAAATGAGAGGGGATGGAGTTGGCAATGGGCCTGGGCCACATAGTGAGACCTTATCTCAAAAAACCAAATAGTTTAGAAAGCACATGCCTGTAATCCAGGTCTTGGAGGCAGAGGCAGAAGAATATATCCAGTTGGAAGTCAGTCTTGTCTACATAGCAAATTCTAGGCCTGGCAGAGGACTACATAGCAAGGGAAAAAAAGAAAAGAAAACTGCCGGGTGGTGGCAGCGCACCCCTTTAATCCCAGCACTTGGGAGGCAAAGACAGGCGGATTTCTGAGTTTGGTCTAGAGAGTGAGTTCCATCCAGAACAGCCAGGGCTACACAGAGAAACCTTGTCTCAGAAAAAACAAAACAAAACAAAAAAGCCCGCATAAACAAACAAAACTCACCCAATCAATAGCTACACTAATCCATCTTTTAACATCCCATCGATCCACTTCATCAATGCTCGCTAGAAGCAGAGGTGCCCTTTCTGAGCCACCCTCTCCTCAACCTCAGAAGACAAGCCACTGTGGTTAGAAGAACACTGTGAGGTTCTTCCTTTAGACTTATTTTCAAGGAAAATGAAAAAGCAGAGATAAAGAAAGAGGGCGAATAGCGTAACCATCTGAATTCAAACCCTACACGCTGCAGTGGGAAGAGGGACTCTTCTTGGGAATGCCATCTGACCTTCACTTTCACATCTGCATTCATACACAAATACACATTAATAACGACAATTATAAACACATTCGAACATTTTTCTTTAAAAAAGACTAAGAAAGAGAAGTACAAAGGCCCAAAATATTGACTGATGATTTATTCAATTAATTAATGTTTTTAAAAAGATTTTATTTTATGTATATGGGTATTCTTTGACTGCATGCATGTCTATGCACCATGTGTGCAAAGCCGATGGTAGCCAGAAGGGGGCGTCAGGTCCCCTGGAATTGGAGTTACAAATGGTTGTGAGCCTCTATGTGGGTGCTGAGAACCAAACCTGGGATCTCTGGAAGAGCAGCCAACGCCTTCAACAGCTGGACCATCTCTCTAGCCCCTAATTCAATTATTTAAGTCATTATCTGATTTCTACACAAGATCCACAAATGCTTCAAAAAAAAAAACCCCACAAATGAGAACTGGAGAGATGGCTCAGTGGTTAAGAGCACTGACTGCTCTTCCTGAGTTAAAATCCCAGCAACCACATGGTGACTCACAACCATCTGTAATGAGAAACAAATGAAAACCCTATGGGCTGGAGTGAGCGGGGCTGGAGCGAGCAGGGCCCAGAGCAATCAGGAGAAGGGAAGGGGAGAAAAACACAAATGAGAAAAGTATCTGTTTATTTACTGAGACAGTTTCCCTGGGTAACCTGGCTGCCCTGGAGCTCAACATGTAATATAGACCAAGTTGGCCCAGAATCTCAGAAATCTCCCCTCTTTTGTCTCTGATCCTAGAAAATGTACTGGGTGGGTTAGACTTTTGGTTTTCATCTTGGCTCCTATATCTACCCTGCTAATTTTTTTTTTTGTTTTGTTTTTTTGGTTTTTTTTTGTTTTTCGAGACAGGGTTTCTCCGTATAGCCTGGCTGTCCTGGAACTCACTCTCTAGACCAGGCTGGCCTCGAACTCAGAGATCCACCTGCCTCTGCTTCCAAGTGCTGGGATTAAAGGTATGTGCCATCACCGCCCAGCTACTACACACCCTCTCAACAGGATCTTATGCTGCAGCACGGGATGGCCTGGAACTTCCTACGCTTCAGATCATGAGTGCTTGATGACAGGACCCCTACTCTGACCTAGCTTTGCTCTCTTGATCAATCCCAGAGTTTTAAGAAGTGATCCTGCTGTTTTTCTTTATTAATATTTGGAATAGCCTTTCCTCTACGTTGTCCCCATCCCTGATGCTCTGTCCCCTGCTCAGGTGAGTCCACCTATGGTGTTTTTCCATTGTGTTTTTATTTGAGTCTTGATTTTCTTCTCTTTTTCAAAGTATCACTTTCTTGCTGAATTTCACTTCCATGTTGTGAATAAAAAAATACAATAAACCTGTAGCCCAGCATTATACCAATGGGGAAAACAGAATTTTATTTAAAATCAGAGCAAGACAGGGTACCTGTTTTCTACTGTATGTATGTATGTATGTATGTATATATGTATGTATGTATGTATATATGTATGTATGTATGTATGTATGTACATGCATGTGTTATGGGTGTATATGTGGATATGTGTTGTATGTTTTGTTTTTTGAGACAGTGTTTCTTTGTGTAGCCTGCTGTACTGGAGCTTACTCTGTAGACTAAGCTGGCCACAGAGTTCTGCTTTCTTCCACCTTCAGAGTGCTGGGATCAAAGGTGTGTACCACCACTATCTGGCTGTGTGTTGCTTGTTTACGTGTGTAAGTTCAGGTGTGAGCATGATATGGTGTGTGTGGTGTGGTGTGGAGTGGAGGTCAGAAGTCAACAGGGCACCTTTAATCCCAGCACTTGGGAGGCAGAGGCAGGCGGATCTCTGAGTTCGAGGCCAGCCTGGTCTACAGAGTGAGTTCCAGGACAGCCAGGGCTACACAGAGAAACCCTATCTCAAAAAAAAAAAAAAAAAAAAAAGAAGTCAACAGGGGCAGGGTTTGTGTGTGTGTGTGTGTGTGTGTGTGTGTGTGTCCTCACCTTCCACCTTGTTTGAGGCAAAGTCTCTTTTTGTTGTTATTGCTGCTGCTTGCCGCTACTGCTGCATATACCGGGCTCATTAGCCTCGAAGCTTCGGTCTCTACCTGCCATCTCCCTGTATGAGGACTGGGGCTACTGATAGAACAAGTCACTCAAAAACTGCTGAATCGCCAAAAGTCCAACCCCATCATGGTGATAAGCTATACAGCTTCTGTACTAGGGTCTCACCTTCAACAGCCTTGAACCACCGCCAAGATAGCCTAGAACCTCCCAAGACCAGGACAGCTGGGAGACAGATATGTTGAGAGAGTCTTATTATGTAGCCTAAGCATGGAACTGGTAACAATCTTTCTGCCTCAGTCTCTTGAGTGCTTGGATTACAAATGTGCAGTATCACCACACTTGGGTTATTTTATGTTTAGCCTGCCTTCCTAAGGAACACTGTTGTGTCTTAGTATGGTGATTAGCCATTGATTTGGGCAGGGCTTGTGCTCAAACTAAGTTTTCACTCACTGCTGGCTGGATGGGTAGACACAGTCCTCACTCGAAGTTCACGCAGCTGCAGGTTAGCCTTGGCTTTTGCATTTCTGAGCCAGCCCCAGGCCTCCTGCATAAGCATTTCATTTCCTATTCAGGCAGAAACACGTGCAGAGAGTATCTAGACCTCTTATTCAAGCACCATCATTATCTTCCTAGTTAGTTTCTAGCTGAGTCGTCCTGTTCTGGCTGGAGCCACAGCCAGGGGCCGGCACAGCTGTGGGGTTCTACCTTCATTTTCTACTTAGTTTGTACTTTCACAGTTTGTGCTAGCAAGCCCAGACTCCCCACTCTCTATTCCAAATCACTTGCTCCCTCTTGCTGCCAGGCTGGCTTTCTCCTCTTGATCCAGTAGAAGGATGAACACTGCCAAACCAAGTAAAGGGGAAGGGTGCTCAGCCAAAGACTGCAGCTGCATGCTGGGCTAACCCAAACCGTCGGGCTTCTCCTAGAGTAAACGCCACTTATTTTGTGATTTGCTTCTGCTTCCTCTTCGGAGCCCTGAAGTGGCTGGTTTTTCTATTCTAAATAGATCAGAGCTTAAAAACTGGGTGGAGAAGGCTCAGTAAGAGCATTTGCTGCTTACTCAAGAAGACCAGAGTTAGAATCCAAGCACCCACGGGAGACAGTTCACAAATACCTGTAACTTCAGCTCTCCGGAATCCATTTTCTCCTTCTGACCTACAAGAGCACCTGTACAGGCTTGTGTGCATACACTCATGTGTATGCACCTGCAAATACACATACTCAAAAATCAAAGTAGTTAAAAGCTAAGTGAAGAATTCTGGTTTCATGTATAATAAGTTTTGAAAATCAGCAATCCATCGTAACCACATGGAAAAAGCTGAGCAAAACAGGATATCAAGGGTCAGGGTGATGAACTCAAGTTAATCCCAGCACTCCGGAGGTGGTGGTTAAAGGATGGGGGAGTTCAAGGTCATCCTTGGCTACACAGCAAATGTGAGACCCTTCTAAAAGAAAGAAAAATCAATAAGTCTTCATATATCTGTGCGGAGAAACAAGGCCCTAGTGTGAACCACTGCGCCCAGAGTTGGAGAGACTGGCAGGTTCAGAAGTACAACTTAGGGAAACTCCATTAGAAACATGAGGAAGAACCTTCTCCTTCTCCTTCTTCTCCTTGAGATGAGGACATAGCCCTGGCTGTCCTGGAACTCACTATGGAGACCAGGCTGGCTGTGAACTCACAGAGATCTACCTGCCTCTATGTCCCAAGTGCTGGGATTAAAGGCATGTGCCACCACACCTGTCCTCCCCAAATTCTTACATTTAAACCCTAATTCTCATTGTGATGGGCATTTGGCTTTGTGGCTCTGGTCTCTGCCAAGGACATAGGAGGACAGAGGCCAGCTGCAGAGAGGAAGTGGGTCCTCATCAAATACTGAGCCCTGATCTTGAACTCCTCTCTCTCTCCGGGTCCACAAAGTCTGTGATATTTTTGTTGTCACAGATTTCAGTTGACTAAAATATCTACAGAGGATCAAGTCTGGGTATGTGAGGAAATTCCCACCACACAGTTGTTTCTCCTACTCTCTAAAAAGATTGATTTATTGATCACACAACACACATACACAGAGCAATCTGAGGGGCTCAGGAGCTTTGCTTTCAAAAAAAAATAAAGAAAAGCTAAAGACGACAGAAAAGAATGAAATCTCATATTTAATTTCATGTTCCAATTTGCAATTCATAATATTATTCCATTAGGGGCCATCATTCAAAATGTCTTAAGTCTAAGAATGAATTATTATTTAACTACATGCTCAAGCTGTACTTCAGAAGGACTCATTTATAATGTATCCAAATATTCGCTGAACGAGAATGTGGGTCACCGTGGTGTTTCTTGGGCCTGCTTTTTGTGGTAGCTCTCATAGCCAGTGTGCCAAGAGTTGGTGCTAAATGTTCCCAGTGAGAAGATCAGAGGCTGGCCCCAAGCACATTTATAGCACTGGGACACAGAGAGCTTTTCCTCCAACCCCTTGATTTCCAGATGAGGAGGTGGAGGAATGAAGATGTAAAGTTGAAGCTACAGCCAGACACAGTGGCACACACAGCTTTAATCACTTTTAATCCCAGCACCTGGAAGGCAGAGGCAGGTTGATCTCTGTGAGTTTGAAGCCAGCCTGGTCTACAGCTTGAGACCCGACTTCATATGAAACAAAACAAAGCTACAGAGTTGATTTTGTGCTTAGAAGTCATCTCTCCTGCCACCCTCATCAGTTGAAGTCCTGATTCTGGGAGGGGAGAAAAAGCAAGTTAAGGTGACGACATATGGTCACTCTACCATCACCCTGCCACAGGAATCATGTAGTCATACAAGCATCCTCCCACTGAGACTGAAAATGTGTGTCATCTTTCCACCAAACCACTAGAAAAGCAGAGGAAAAGATCTGTCAAAGGGGCTGGCGAGATGGCTCAGCGGGTAAGAGCACCAACTGTTCTTCTGAAGGTCCTGAGTTCAAATCCCAGCAACCACATGGTGGCTCACAACCACCCATAATGAGATCTGATGCCCTCTTCTGGTGCATCTGAAGTCAGCTACAGTGTACATGGAAGTCAGCCCCTCTCCTCCCAATTCATCAGGTAAACAGGTACCCAATGTCTCTCGTCTGTTGCTGGATATTAGGTACTTCAAAATCTGTTCCTTGTGTGGATTCCAGGTTCACTTGGGTGACTGTGCCCACCCAGTCATTTCTAACTTAGGGAGTGGCCATCATTGTCTCACAACAACCATGTTGTAGTTAACAATAAGCCCCAAATGCATATATTCCTGGGTACCATGACACTGAAAGTCTGCCTGGTGACCCACATAGAAAATTCACCACGTACCAGCAGCCCCACCTAATGGTGGACAGTTTCTCAACACTGCCCTGCCCACAGCAGCTGAACTGCAGTGTAGCCAATAAATCCCATTTCTGCTGTTTTCTGTCTTGGTGGACTCTATCATTGTTTGCATCAGGTACCTGTCACTATGGTACCGGATGACCCCTTGGTCTAAAATGATTCAGTCATCTTATGATCCTCTATTTTCTGTTCTGATTGCTTTATAATATTTGGGGTGGGGGCATTTACAGCTACAACTTAGCATGCAAAACATGGATTCAGGGTGTCCATTCATGGAACAGACTATCTGTAGCATCCAAGGCCCTGCTGGCACCGGCCTGACTTGCAATCTCCCCAGAGCATCTGAAACCTCTATCCAGGAGGAGACACAATAGCGCTGTGTTGTTGGTGGTGTTGCCTGACCTGCCAACTCTGTGTGACTTCCTTCTTAAGCAACCTGCCCCAGAGCATCTGAAACCTCTGTCCAGGAGGAGACACAATAGCGTTGTGTTGTTGTTGTTGTTGTATTAGGGTCCAAGCATTGCTGAAGAACGATACCCCAGACTCAAATAGTGTGCAAAAACGAAGATTGTTTATTCAGCTGGATTTCCTGCATGTAGGGGCCTCCCCATTTGGGAATGGAGACCTCTGGTGGAGTAGCAGGCCAGGCTTTTATTGTCAGGGGAATTCCAGGGAGGGATGTGTGCCCTTTACCCTGACTGGTTAGCTCTATCTCTAGGGGTCTGACTGATTCTACAGTTGGTTAGGCCCTGGAGACTTCCTGGGAAGTTTGCTTACTCATTCTAGCTATCTGTTCTTACTTCAGGCCAGGCCAAATGACAAGGTATCCTCAGATTGGCTGCCCGAGGCTGTGGTTGGCTGACCACAGGTCCCTGGATCTGGGTTCTCACTTCTGGGAAACAGTTTGCAGCCTGTCATGGAGTCAGCCTGGCTCTGGCTAACTTAATTCTCTCAGTTGTTTTGTTTTGGCTTGGTTATGGTTTTTGACTTTTTTTGTTTTGTTTGAAACAAGGTTTCTCTGTGTAGCCTTGGCTATCCTGGAACTCACTCTGTAGACCAGGCCAGCCTTGAACTCAGAGATCCAACTGCCTCTGCCTTCAGAGTGCTGGGATTAAAGGCGTGTACCATCATGGCCTGGCTCAGAACAGCTTCTGTTGTCACCTTTTGACTCAGAGGGTGGTCTGTCCAATCAATATGGACAGAAGTGCAGATTCCTATGCTTTCTGATACATGATAACGGGGGGGGG
>JADRCD010169892.1:0-11974 GCA_019843815.1 Montemys delectorum | reverse complement strand
GGGGGGGGGCATTCAGATAGGTAGAGTACTGTTACACATTCAGGAGAAGGAGGCATAACTCATCCATGTGGGTCTTGTTCAAACAGCACTTTCCATCAACGTTTTACCACTGTCTATCAACCTTGCATCTCTACACTCTCCCAGTTGAATTGCATCTATTCTTGGGGTTTTACATGCAGAAGCACAGTGTGTAGGGAGTTACATATCAAGGAGTCCCAGAAATACATTTAGAACCATTTTACCATTATGTGTATATGGTCTTGCTGGGTGTCAGAGGCACAGACCCTCTTACCATTCTTTCAAAATGTTATTGTGTGTGCCTGTGGCACGCATATGTGGGAATCAGAAGACAACTTGTGGTAGTTAGTTTTCTCCTTCTGTCCTGTGGGTCTCATCAGGCTTGGCAGCAGGTGCCTTTGGCCAATTAGCCACCTTGATGGCTCTGTTTTCATTCTTTTTTGTTGTTGTTGTTGTTGTTTTGTTTTTCGAGACAGGGTTTCTCTGTATAGCTCTGGCTCTCCTGGAACTCACTCTGTAGACCAGGCTGGCCTCGAACTCAGAAATCCGACTTCGTTTGTTTTTATAAGATAGTGTCTTCCAATGTAGCCCAGGCTGGCCTTGAACTTGTGGCAATCATCCTGCTTCAGTCCCCCAAATGATGGATTACAGGTCTATGGCACCATGCCCAGCTGTTGCCATTTTTCATCTTGAAGAGGCAAAAGCCCATTACCCCCGTGTTGCGTGTAGTTTCTACTACCCCACTTTAAGCTACGGACGGACTGAGCTATCAGCCACTGCTCCGGTTCCCTTGGATCCAAGGATTAAAGAACACACACACAAGCTCACTTTTAATCTGCAATATGGCTCAGTTGGCTGGGCTCTTCTAAGCCTTCCTCAGCTAGCATGCCTTTCCCTTTACTCTTTATTCAACACTCTAAATCTGCCCCCAAATTAGTTGCCCAGTTATCTTCATCTTGCTCTGCACCCTAAATCTGCCCTCAGCTTAGCTGTGTTTCTAATCTCCTGCCTACTACCCCAGACCCAGTCCAGGAAGCAGCCAATGGCTTCCTGAGATCTCACCTGGCTGGTGGCTCTCTCTCCCTCGCTTGATGGATCTTCTTTGCTCCTCCTGCATCTCCTAGTCCGCCATAGGGAACCCGGAAGTACCGCCTCTTTCACCCAGCCATTGGCTTCTGGTATCTTTATTGATCGATCAAGAACCAATTGGAGAACAGGACCTTCAGTGTGTGGGGGGGGGGGAGGGGAGTGCAGATTCCTAATCAAGGCGTTAGAACCACCCCCTGCTTTCCTGTTGGCCGTAGCTCAAGTGTTTGACTAGACTGTGGTGGTGAAATAGTCTCGGGCTTTTGAACACTTGGTCTCCAACTGATGATGCCACAGGGGAGATTTAGGAGGAGTGGTCTTACTGGAGGAAATATGTCATGGGAGTGGGGCTGGGAGAGGTGGCTTTAAGAGTTTAAAAATTCCTACCACTTCAAATTCACTCTCTAGGCCGGGCGGTGGTGGCTCACGCCTTTAATCCCAGCACTTGGGAGGCAGAGGCAGGTGGATTTCTGAGCTCGAGGCCAGCCTGGTCTACAGAGTGAGTTCCAGGACAGCCAGGGCTACACAGAAAAACCCTGTCTCGAAAAAAAAAAAAAACTTTAAAAAAAAAATTCACTCTCTGCTCTCAGCTGCTGCACCAGTTACCTTGCTGCCCTGCGGCCATGCTTCCTGACAATGATGGTGATGGCTTCTTTGTCCCTCTGGAACCATAAACCCAAAGTAAACCCTTCCCTGTAAGTTGTCCTGGTCATGAGCTTTTATCATAGCAATAGAAAAGTAACCAATATACGACCCTTATTTTACATTTCCCAATTTCACCGAGGTGAAAAGGTAAATTGTTTTAGGGTCCTTTGGGGGAGGGGGGCTGTCAGGCTGTCTCCTATTAATCCATCCAATTTCTTAGGGTGCTGCACTAAGGGTTTTATCTCCATCCATGTACATCCTCTCTCTTTTTAAACAAACTATTTTTATTTATTTTTTAACTTTTAAGTGTGTGTATATGTATGTGTAGGGCTATGCATGTGTGTGTGCATGTGTTTTCACATAATCTGTGTATGCATGTGTGGATCTATGTGTGTGTCTTTATTGCTCTGCCCTGTGTCGATTAACCTTGACTGTATGTGTACAATATGTGTACAATATATGTGATTGTCCATGTACCATGCAACTGTGTGTAGCTGAGAGGTCAGTTTCATGAAATCTGAAATTGTGTGCTCAGGGATTTAACTCAGGTCATCAAGCTTGTGTGCCAAGTTCTTTAGTAACTAAGCCATCTTCTTGGTCTTTGACTTTTTTTTTTTTTTTTTTTTTTTTTTTTTTTTTTGAGGCAGGGTTTCTCACTGACCCTAGAGCTCACTGATTCAGGCAGGCCAGTTAGCTAGCAAGCTCCCTCCATCCACATTCCCCCAGAACAGCAATCTTCCTGTCTCTACCTCCCAGCCCTAAGATTACAGCAGAATGCCATCTCACCCAGCTTTTTATGTAGTGATAGGGATTCAACTTGGGTCCTCACACTTGCACGGCAAGCACATTACTCACTGAGCTGTCTCTCTACCTCCCTATTTCTCTTACTTCTTAACCATTTACAAATTTCCATCCTGCAGAGATGGATCCCTTGATGTTACTTTTTCTTTTCCTCTTTTGCCAGTCTCCACCAATGCTCCTGGCATTTCTTCCCTGGCCACTGGCTTGTGTCCCTGAGAGCCCAAGCCTTTCTTTGTTTAGCTGGTAACAAGGGATGGGAGTTTGGTTTTTTGCTGTTTGGTGTTTATGGATTGAATGTGCCTTGGGAAGCTGGGTTCATCATTTCTAGATTCTACTAACAGCTTTTACTTCTGATAACCGATCGTGGCTGTTCAGGGATCAAAGACTTGTCCATGTATCCCTTTTTCTCTCCTATAAGGAACATTGTGGAAGTCAGAGATGTGGGGTGCCTGAGGCTTTTAACTTTTCCAGAACAGAGAATTAAACTCAGCCATGTATTTGCTAGGCAAGTGCTCGACCACAGAGTCACATCCCTAGTGTCAGAGTCATGAGTCTTGCTTGTCTATACTACTTGAAGATATCCAGATTTAGAGAGTAGAGTCTTCCAGACTGCTAAGTCTGTCCATCATTTATAAGATGGTTAAGGAGAAATTATTATAATTATATAAAGCTAGGGAGCATAGCCACATGACTACTCTCATTATGTAAAAGCCAGTCTTGCTTTTTTTCTGAGCACTGAGGACTGAACTCGGGGCCTCTGAGTTAGCACTCTACCACTGAGCTATGTATCTCCATTTCTGGACTTCTGACCCAATTACCAGTTTAAAGGGATTTCCAGAAATGCCTTAGGGATCCATAATTCACTCTAAGCAATCACAGAGCTTTTTGGAAGCCCTTATGTGCAGTAGTCTTTTATTTCAGGGCAAGTATACAGATCAAAATTAACCAAAGCAAGAATCATAAGACCGTGTAAGGGTCCAGATGTGGTGTGCTTTTCTCGTGCTCAGAACAGCATGCCCTCCCAACAGAGATAACGACAGTAAGTATTGTCAAGTAGAGAACGTTACTTGAGCATCAGCCTTTGGAGAGTTTTTTTTTTCTTCTCTTTTTAAGACAGTATCTGAATGATAGTCCAAGTCCATATAGTTAGACTCAGCCTCCAGCCCCAAGCCCACCTCACGAAGGCTGGCTGATGTCACCTGGTCTAGGAGCCTACCCTGAGTCACCTTCAGCATAAACACCAGGGCTGAGGGAATAAATTATAAAGTCACTAAGGCTGGATGAGGTAGAACATGCCCATAATCTCAGCATCTGAGAAAGGTAGAGGCAGAAAGATCAGACATTTAAGGATGGTTTGGTCTTTGTAGTGGCCTTTAAAGCTGTCCTTGGTCACATCTTAAGGGAGGGAGAGGAGGAGGAGGAGATCCACTACTGTCAAAAATGAAGGAAAGAAAATCCAAGGCCCAAATTCTTTACTCCATACCTTTTATCTGCTTCTGCCTTACAAAGACAGTGAGATAAAAATGGCAGCTAAACTGAGTATAGAGAGGGAGTAAAACAGACACACATTCTAATTCTTAACAATAATCATGTGAGGTTGAATATTTCTTAGTACAGAGTTATGTTTTTTAGAATTGGAAGTGAGTCACAGTGACACATACCTACACTATGTTGGGACTGTAAAGATAGGAGGATGAGGATTTCAGAGCCAGCCTGTGCTACATAAGTCCCTGTCTCGAAATAAAGCAGTAGAGTTGGGCATGGTGACTCATGCCTAGAATCTTAGCACTCAGTAGGCTGTAGGAGGGTTACCTAAGTCTGAGGCAGCCTTAGTCACACTGTATGAGCCTGTCTCCAAAATATTTTTTTTTTTAGTCGAAAAAGGAAGTGATGGACAGAGACAGTACATAAGGTATGCTGGGAATCTTGTGAAGACACATAGGTAGATCTGGGAGCCAAGCATTAAGGGAAGAACTATGTGGACAGCTGAGAAGGGCTCTGTCCCTGGCAGTAATGGGAGCCAGTACAGAATTCAAGATGGGAAAATGCCTGCTATATTCAAGCAGCAAGAAGTTAGTTCACTGTGGGAAAGGGATGATCTATGGGTGAGCTAGCAGATAGAGCATTTTCAACAGAATGCAGAGAGTACAGGAAACGTACGCCGAACTATATCCAATGAAGAATTCACAGCCAACAGAAGCAGGCTAGAAATGTCAACAGGGACATTAATGGACAACGTGAGGAGGGAAGGGGTACCCTAGGCCCTCTTGTCTGCGAATTTCACAAACAAGAATAGGAACCGTATTCCCAGTCACTTAACCCCTTGACCTCCTGTCACCCGTGTATAGTAAAGATTCCCTTGGCATTTTTTGGTTTGTTTAGGTTTGTTGAGACAGGGTTTCATACAGAGTACGCTGGCCTCCAACATGATCTGCAGCCGAGGATAACCTTGAGTTTCTGATCCTCCTGCCTCCACCTGATATCACAGGCATGTGTGTTGCCATGCCCAGTTTGACTTAGGGTTTATCAGCTTGCAATCCTGTGTAGTGCTCTGGAAAGTAATGTCCCCAGAAGAAAAAAAAAAAAAAAAACCAAAAAACCAAAAAACCAAAGTCCATACCTATGCTAGAGATTTCTCAAAGCTGGCTGGCTGATTAGAGTTTTGTGGCTGTGCAAAGTTAAATATGGAGGATCCAGAGCCAAACTATCTTGGACTCTCTTCAGTTTCCTCAACAGCCATGCATTGGCATCTATGCCATAACCTTGTGACTGTCAGGTAAACTGTCTGCACTGTGTGACCTTAGCAGACACCAATTTCAAGGCTGGAAGTGTCCATGATAGCACCCGAAGCCTGTAACCTAGAGTAGAGGTCGCCCTGCCTTTCTATACCCAGCTCCTGGGCATTCCCACCAGGGGATCTGAAAAAATACCTTGCTTCGTGACTTGACTTTTGAGACTGTAAACCTTAACACAACTATTTTCACATCTGAGAGTGTTGTTCTAAGCAATCTGGATCCCCCTTCCCCGAGACACAGCCACTCATATCTGGCTTGGAATAAGCTATCTCTTGTTGCATTTGAGTTGAAGTCATGTCTTGTGTTGACTGCAATTTTTTTTTTTTCGAGACAGGGTTTCTCTGTGTAGCCCTGGCTGTCCTGGAACTCACTCTGTAGACCAGGCTGTCCTCGAACTCAGAAATCTGCCTGCCTCTGCCTCCCAAGTGCTGGGATTAGAGGTGTGCGCCACCGCCGCCCGGCAGTGTTGACTACATTATAAACCACTTTGAAAACCCAATTTCAAAGATAACTCCTTAGACAATAAGCGTACCAAAACATTCCTACTGATTCCTTTAAAGTCTTTGAACAGTGCAACTTTGGAGGACACCAAGCTCATTCACGTATGTGTGTGTGTATGTGTGTGTGTGTGTGTGTGTGAGAGAGAGAGAGAGAGAGAGAGAGAAATGGCACTGTTAAGACAGTTCCAGTGACTCTTTCTTTAGAAGTCTCCACCCATTCAGGGTGTGGCTACTGTCCTTTTCTTCCATGTTTCTCTTTCCCTCTTTCTTAATGTCTGTACTGATATCTATATTAACATCTTTTCCTTAATAAGCTCCAGCTTTGGTTCATATTGACCAATGCTGAAATTCTTTTTTTGGGAGGGGGGGGGAGGTGTGCGTGTGGTGAGTCAACAAATCTGGCTTCACCTCACAGGAAGGGTGTTCTCAGCTGCTGGGGAGGCTGAGGTTGGAGAGCTGCAAATTCAAGGCCTGTTTGGGCTATAGAGGATCCTCCTTTCACCCCAGTGGAGCATGGCTACACATACTAAACACTCTCTAGCTCATCTAACAGCAACCCCTCAAGCTGCAGGTGGCCACCCTGGGCTGTGTCTCCTGCTCAAGATACAACACATGGAGAGGACAAAGTAGAAATGCACATGAAAAATGAAAGCCATTTGACTGAGGTATAAGTGCCCGATGTGAACTGGGGCTTCTCAGAAAAGACAATGGCCAATAGATCCCTAGAAAGCAGTTCTTCAAGGCCACTGGGCACCAAAGTGATGCAAGCTACAAATTTAAGCACTACTTCAGCCCTACAGAAAGATGAAGAAGGCCTTAAACTCAGGTGACACAAAGCATCAGAGTAGACCTAGGATACAGATGGCCATGCCAATCGCACAAATCACTTCCATTTGTACTGAAACTAAAATATTCACTCCTCACATGCCATCATTTTCCCTCTTAAATGTATATATTCAACAAGGATGCTTTTTTATGCATAAGAACGTTTAGAGCTATGATTAACATTCAGGAACTGAGAATGACTTAAATGGCCAATAAGCAGGCTTATGGGCACACAATTGACATTTAGAATAATAAACGACATATAGGCCTCACTCCCCCCGCCACCAAAAAAAATGAACAAATACAAGATACAAACCGATTTGTAACTCTGCATGCCTAATGTTAAAAACAAGCTAACACAGCCAAGTGCTGTGAGACGAGAGAACCCACTGCAGAAAGAGAGACTGGGAAGAGGAATCTTGGGACACCGCATTATAGTGTCACACTTGACACATATGCCAGTTAAATTAGGTGAGTCCAACTTGTGAATAGTCACCAAACTATGAACTGGCACTTGGTACACACCAGCATCAGTATTAAACATCAATAAAAATGATTGTGTGAAACTGCCTGCAGTTTCACAAACTGGGTTCTCTCAGCCAGGAGGGAATAAAGAACCTGAAATAGAGGGTTTAAAATGCAAAGAGAAAACATGAAGCCAAGTTGCATCCCAATCAAGGCTCCACTTTACTCAGAATAAGCCAGGGTTTTTATAGTCACAGTAGAAACTGAAACCAAGTCTCTAGATTATACTACAAAGAAGGTTCAGGTGCCAAAGTCCCCAGGTTCAGAAGTCAGATCTTCAGGCAGTGGGCTACTCAGGTGGTGGGCGTGCTCAGGCGGCTTCTTGAAAGACGAACACACAGTCAACAGAGAGCATCTGTCTTAGTTCCCAAGTGTTAGCCCCCAAGCAGAGGCTGCCAGAAGTCCGATGGCTGAAGTGAAGGGGGAAGGTAACAATTGTGAAAGTAGTGGAGGGCCCTGGTGATGAGTCAGGACTTGGATGCACTATCCTACTTTGAGTGAGAGACAGGAACAAAACACATTGTTGAATCAAAAAACAAACAAACAAAAAAAACAAAAACAAAAAAACCCACAAAAACCACCTTTTTTTTCTCAATTCACAGATGCCATTTCTACTGACTCTTGTTTCTTTCTTTTCTTTTCTTTTCTTTTTTTTTAAAGACACAAGGTCTTACCATGTGGCCTAGACTAGCCATGAGCTTCCCAGGTTCGAGCAATCCTCCTGCCTCAGTTTCCTGCGTAGCTGAGGCCACAAGCTTTCCCTCCTTTGCACTTAGCTTCAATTGAAGATGCTGAGACTGGTCCAGGAGGTTCTAGAGTTCTCCAGAAAAGTGAATCTCCTCCAAGGAAACTAAGCAGACTGAAACCATCCCCTCTGTGCTTACTTTGACACTAAAGGGACTCACTGTGTCATTTTTGTCCCAATGCCGGTTAAATTGTGGCATCGCTCTGAAACCCATGTTTAGAGTCTTAAGCGAAGCTGCTCTAATAAAGCCAAACACTGTGAGCCCTGTGCAAACCAGAAATGAGAAGGCCATTGAATAATCTTATAGGTTGTCATTACTAATAAGTATTGGTAATCGGAACTCACATAAAAAAAAGCTCTTTGGGACCCTGTATAGTTTTCTTAAAGCAAAGGGGTTATTTGAGAATTCTATAACTGACTAACCCCAGCCTTACCATGTAAGTGGCTTTATTTGAAGTCGTCATTTTATAATCCCAAACACCTGTGAGTCCTGGCTGAGTCTGGTTTCTTGCTCCTCTTAGCTCTCCCTAGTTTTAATCTTTTATACTTTATTTATTTTTCTTCTAATCACTTTTTCCTTTGAAAATTATTTAAAAAAAATTTTTTTTTTGGTCTAGCAGTGTGTTTATTTCCACTACAAACATAAATTCACCAGGTGAATTTTCGGCTCTCACCTGAGGTGACTTGAAACAAGTGCACACCTTTCTCAAACTTAAGCTGACCCCATCCCACCACCACCATAGTGCCTTGATTCTGAGCCCCACCAGGAGGTCTGACAAGCTGCAGGGCCCCTCAGCCATATCAGAGAGAGAGAGAGAGACGGGCAGCTATGCTTCTTCTGGAGGTCCTCAACAAAGATAAGCCAGCAGCGGTAATGTCCACCCGCTGCAGCCTCATTGCGGAACACGCCTCTACCATCCAGAGAACATCCTGTGAGGTAAGGATGCACAAAGACTCTGATAATCCCAACAGAGTGGAATATTCGAAGTGATAGACACTGGAAAAACAGCCTTGTTATGAAACCTGCTAGAGGAAGAGAGGTATTTGGGTACCCGGTGCCCCGTGGCATCGGGAAAGAAAACAGAAGTCTGAAGCAAATTCCAGCAGTAGTGTCTAATGTTCGAGCTGCTATCCAAAGTAAAGTGCTTTGACCTGACAACCTTCAAGGCAGTCAAACCCTCAGAGGCTGGCGTGAAAATCAAGATTGCAAACTGTGACTTCAACAACAAATTCCTCTCTTTTACAACCAGCAGGATGTTCTCTGGGGCAGCCTGGCGTTCTAGAACGTAGATGCACAGAGCCTGGGGCTTAACGTGCCTGGGCGAGTGGATTCCTGCCTTTTGACCTACAGAGATTCAGGGGAAGTGCCAGAGAGGTTCTGAGCAGGAGATACGACATTCGTCCTAGGTGGCTATGGTGAGAAGAACACTTTCAAAGACCAACTCATTCATTCTTAGCCCCGGTGAGAGATGAGCTCTGAAGAGCACTGTGATGGACCCATGGATACATGTGGGTCATCAAGGTGAGGAACTTATGTGGGGGTCACATCCTGTCTTCAAGGTTACAGGCCAGGCTTCTTAATGGGCTGGAAAATCCAACAAGATAATGGCTTCCTACGTCTGCTCCGGAGCTCGTTTTAACTCTGAACTAGCTGCACAGCTACCCTGGGCTTGAAGGGGCAGCCTTCAGACGATTCCACCAACAGCAGCGCACCTTTCCAATCCCGTAGGGTACAGTTTAGGCCATCCGATAACCTCAAGGGGCGTGTTTAGAGCAGCCTGCCGTTGACCTTTCTTTGCTTCTCTTAGAATCCTCAGAGGAACAATATGGATGCCGGGGGCAAAGAAATAAGAGCGGAGGAGAGTGACTGTAGCTCCTACCAGCTCGAACCCACCCCAACAGAAATAAGATGCCTCTCCCCTCCCATCGTCTCCCGATATCGCCCTTCCACCAAACACATGTTACAATAATAATTCCCCGCTTCAGGGACAGCCAGCCTTGACTAAACAGAACATCCGTGCAGGATGGCAGCGTCTGGGCTGTTCCATGGAGCATAATAGCTGTGAGGTTTCCCTGCCCGGCACAGCCACAGCCTTTCCTGTGGTCTCTCCCTCCACCCAGGCAGTAGCACAAGTGACTGAGTTCCAGATAAACCAGTTTCTACAAGGTATGTCCAAAAGGTGCATTTTGGGAAGAGAGGACACAGTTTGCCAAGGTCCAGGTGGGCTCTTCGTTGGCAGATGCTTGATGCTGGGAGCCCCACCCCCACCCCCCCTCCCCGCATGGCAAGTTCCAAGCCGCCTAGCCTTACTACCGGATCTCTGGAATCCTTCAGTCCGAATCAGCACGGCCTTGAGAAGTGAGCAGCCTGCTCACAATGGAGTTTTCCCTCACCTTCTGGGCTCAGCTTTCAACCGATTAATCCATCCACCTCTGTGAGAAAGAGGAGATTTCTGTAAAGTAACCCAGCAGGAGAGAGCGAGACAGGAGTAAGCCACAAGGAATTCAGAGTTTGGGTCTTTCCCATAGACAAGAGCCACCACGCCACTTGCCTGGCAGGGCCGGAGATGGGCAGGGGAGCAGGAAGATCTCCTGGAGGACCCTCTACGTGCTCTGAGCAGCTCTGCGCTCTCTACCCTTCTGCTGCGAGCAGCTGAAGGCCAAGGCCACTTTTTCCGGGAGCTCTTTTGGAATGGAGACGGCATCTGTCTCCCTTGGACCAGGGTCTCTCAGCTTTCTGCATTCTGGGAGAACCATTGTCTAAAGCACTGGCTACCCATCACTTCTCTTTGCTGGTTAGCATAAGCCGTGCATCACCAAGTCCACAAAATGCCTTGTCCTCCCACCCTCGCCCCCATCTCTGTGCTCCTTGTCTTCTCTTCCTGACACTGTCAAGCATATTCAAGGCCTGGGAGACTGATGGGTAAAGTGATTTCCAGGCTGCTGATCTCAAGGCCGCCATGGGAGTTGGTCAACATATTTCTCTGCTGGGTCTGAGACCTTCGAGGTCAGGCCAAAGGCTCCCCAAGTCAATGATCTTTGGGGAGGGGTCTGGGAGGAAAAGGCTGAGTTCCTGAAGCTGCTAAGGATGGTCCAGCATCCATCCTGCATACAGATTCTTTTAGGAACCAAATGCATAATATATTTTAGGAGTCCATCAAACACATGGATTTCCCCACTTTGCAATTGAGACCAGTGAAATGTTCTATGATTATAAAAATTATCAGATACATTTCCTCCTAAAGCTCTTATTTATGCTATCAGAAAAAGAATTAACCTTTCCGAGAGGACTACCTAGATGGCACTTATTTGGATGGTTGGTTAAATATTATTGTCAGCTAATAATATTTTGTTGTTGCTGGTTTTTTTGAGGCAGTACCTTGCTATGTAGTCCAGGCTATCCTGGAACTCACTGTATAAACCAAGCTGGCTTCAAATTCATGGAGATCTGCCTCTGCCCCCGAGTACTGAGATTAAAAGTACGACTTGGCCAAATAATTTCTTTTTGAGGCAGAGCCTTGTGTAACCCAGTCTGGTCTGAGATTTGCTAGGTAGCTGAGGCTAGTCTTGAATTCCTGAGCCTCCTCCCTGTACCTCTCAAATGCTGGGAGTGTGCCCCTGGTTGTAGTTTGTATGCGTCAAAGTTTGTGATAGGTATGAGTAGGTAGGCATGGGGAGGGTGAAGAGGAGGAGATCATAACAACATAATCAGATGACCTTGATCCAGTCATGACTAGAGCATTAGCACAAACTGAACGCATAACATGGTCAGTATTCAAACACACCCCTGTTGGGTTTCTCTTAGCTTGAAAACAGTTTCTGTCACTGGCACTCAAGCACACCTGAGAGTTACTTGGGTTTACAAGAGTGGTTATTGCATTGAGGTACCGAGGATCAGATCCTTACCTGAATCCAACTATGCCAGCAGGACACTGTGGGTCACACCGCCAATCCCAGCCACTCTGGAAGGTCACTTGACTCCAAGGCCTTCCTGAACATAGCATCTCAAAACTCTGACTTAAAAAAAAAAAAAA
>JADRCD010169888.1:0-19991 GCA_019843815.1 Montemys delectorum | reverse complement strand
ACATACATACATACATACATACATACATACATACATACACACACAAAAAAATAAAATAATCTTTAAAGAATAAAAGAGAAAGAGAAGGAGGAAGAACAGGAAAAGGAGAAAGAGGATGAGGAGGGGTGAGGTAAATGGCCATCAGTAAAAAAGTGCATATCTTGCAAACACGAGGACCTGAGTTTGATTCCAGAATCAATGAAAACAGAAAAAAGCCAGGAGTGGTAACATAGGTGGTTTGTAATCCCAGACTGCAAAGGTGGAGACAGGGAGGCAGGCAAAGCACTGGAGTTCACACAGCAGCCAGGTTAGCATAAATAACAAGCCAGTGAGACAGCCTGTCTCAAAATACCAAGGTGAACGATTGAACCTCAGAACCAGCACTCAGCATTGTCCTCTGACCTCCACAGGTGTACATATGCAAACATATGTACCCTTATGTGCATGGACACATTCACAGACAGACAGGCAGGCAGACAAAGATTAAGATCTGAGCTTTGTCAATAGACTATACAAAGCTCAGAATGAACTAAACAACTTAAACTTGCCTCAGTAGAGAAATGTATCAAAACACATAGTCAGGTCATACTGGGGTTCTGCCTGCTAGAGATGAGTGGTTAAGAATAAACTCTCATCAGCCTGAAGTTTGTTTTCATCATCCAGTAAGTACAGACAGTGACCTGGGCCATGCCAGCAGCGAGTTCTCAGGCCTCACTGAGCTGATGTGAAAAAAGGTTCTCAACTAACCCATATTAAACAAACATTATTATAACTAAAGTTTCTATCAGTGAAGTTGCTTATGAATATCGAATGTCAAACCTACTATATGATAGTATATAATTTTTATTCTACATAAGTAAATAGTGATATATACAATATATATTAAACATATATGTGAGTAGATATATATGTATCTATATATACATATATAATAGCATTTACTGACCATCCATTTAAGCAACTGATTCTATTAATCATTAAGAAATTTCCTTCTTAAGAATAGCTATATTCTTAGTAATTACTTTGGATCCATTATAAAATTTTCATTACATTTTATTTTATTACTCATTTTTTATTTTTTATATTTTTTATTTTTTATACTTTTTAAAATTTTTTATTATTCCTTTTTAATTAAAATGTAACACTTTTCCTTTCTCTCGCCCTCCCAAATCCCCTATTGCCAACTCCTTCCATGCCCTTCCCCCACTTCTCAAACTGATCTGCTCCTTCCTTCATCATTACTGTTAGATATGTGTATAGGTATATATGTATGAAAACATGTCTGTACGTGTGTGTATGTAAGCACAAATCTATAAATATAGGCTGCTGAGTCAGGTTTTGTGTGTGTATGGCTGCTGAGTCAGGTTTTGTGTGTGTGTGTATGTGTGTGTGTGTGTGTGTGTGTGTGTGTAAGCACACCTGCTGAGTCAGGTTTTGTGTGTGTATGGCTGCTGAGTCAGGTTTTGTGTGTGTGTGTATGTGTGTGTGCGTGTGTGTGTGTGTGTGTGTAAGCACACCTGCTGAGTTAGGTTTTGTATGTTTGTGTGTGTGTGTGTGTGTGTGTGTGTGTGTGTGTAAGCACACCTGCTGAGTCAGGTTTTGAGTGTGTATGGCTTCAGTGCTGGCCACTTTGTTTTGGACAGCATATTAGGGGATCCATCCTTGAGTGATGTTAACTCACTCAATATCTCTCGGCACACCTCAGTTGCCTGTAGTTCCTTGTCCAGGGGTGTGAACCCCATGAGACTTCTTCCCTCTTGTATCAGCACGTCTATTAACATTGCCCTTATTCAGATCGTGTTTATACAGCCGTTTCTATGAAAGACTGTTTCACGGCAGACTTCCCGGTATTCTAGCCTTTACAACTTTCAGTCCCTTTCTCATGATGTTTCTGAGTCATAGACTCCAGATCTGTGGTGTGGGTGTATCCAATGGGGCTAAGCTCCCCACAGTCCATTGACCTTGGTATTGTGTCCAGTGGTCGCTTTCTGGGATGGTCTCCATTTGCTGTAAAGAGAAGCTTCTTGGCTGAGAGATGGGAACTATGTGAACCTGTTAGCATAAGGAGAAGATTTAGAAGGTAGTAAAAGAGTCCTGTTCCCTGAGCTCATAAGATGTATTGTCTCACAGTGACATTGTTGTAAGATACCTTTCTGAGTGGATCGAGGGTCTCGTCTAAATCTTGCATAATAAAGGAAGCTAGGGGGAGTCCTTACATCTTTCTTCCTTCCCTTTTGCTTCTGTTTTGTAGGTTTGTTTTCTTTGTATGATTGGTCGGTTGGTTCCTGACATAGGATCTCATGTAGCCCAGGCTGGCCTTGAACATATCACAGTGATCTTGACTTTATGAAATGATAAGATGACAGGTTTGCCCTACCACTATTACATATAATGTAAAGCTGGGCAGTGAATCCAGGGCCTCATGTGCGGTAGACAAGCACTCCACCAGCTGAGATACACCCCTCTTCCACAGTATGTACTTCCACCAAAATTATTTCACATTCGTGATAGTCCAGGACCACAAAATTCAAAGTATTAGCCACTGTATTGAACATTTAATACCTTAGATGTTTCAGACATTTGGTCTACAAAGGTATCACTTTTTTGCTTTTCTAGTTTTTTGTTTGAATTAAACACCAATGACACCACAATATAAGCAAGAAATGATATTTAGAAGCCACTGCATCAAGAACGCCATTCTGGAATTGAGTTTGACAAATTACAGAAAATCCGATATAAATAAATAAACAAACAAACAAATAAATAAATAACTCAAATAGACAGGGATGTCTTTGATGAAAAATTCCTCAGGGTGAAAACAGCAAGGACTCATATGCACACAAACAACCCAGGCTTAATTAAGGTCCCTGCCAGTATGGTGTCCCTGAGAGTTTCTACTCCAACTTCATTCTATAGCAGAATGACCCTAAGTGTCTGTGCTCATTTTCATGTAATTCCTCCTAGCTGTTCTCTTGATAAACAAGCTGTTCTTCAATCTGTTTACCTTCCCACGGTCTGAACAGCTGATGACAAAAGTCTGACGGTTTTTACCACTCTCAGCTAGTCTTTTACAAACTTCTGCTCAGTGGCCTAGACTTTGACAACAGCTTTGATCAATGTCGCCTTTCCCCCTACCCATCAGTCTCTAAAACAATAAGTCATCCTCTTTAGGCACCTGAAGCTACCCAACATCCTGTTCATTGCCAAACAATGCTTGACCCCCACTCTCTCCAAGTAAAAGCTCAGGGTATTTCTTCTACCAACTATATATACACATCCTTCATAGAAATTAAAATATCTCTTGTAAAATTATTTACCCCTTTCTTGTCTGGATTTTCACAACTGGGTCAGGTTGTATGTTTCAGCAGCTTTTAGTGATTTTCCAGAGGGACACTCAATGACAAGATCCTATGCATGTTATTTTATATTTGGAAAGAGAATTGTTCATGCTCTAATTACATTATAAAGGAGGCGGCTTCATTAACCGAAGTGGCAGAACAAAAGCATCTCATGCTTATTCCACCTCGACATTCCATAGAGCTAAATGACTCTTCCTACTCAAGAATGACTCCCAGGAATATCGCTACAGTGAGCTTTATCACCACTTGCAAGTTATGTGATTTAGACATTTTCCTAATTTATATCTCCCCCAAACTCCTAGAAATCTCATGGGAGAGAAAAAAATTGTCTTTCTTCACTCTTCATCTAGTGCGAAAAATTACCCCACAACTAGTAAGCACTCAGTACCTCATGCCTGAATGGATGACTCCCCACACACCATCATACCAAATTCTGTAAAAAGTAAGTGAGATAACACAAAAGATATGTATTTAGCATATTCTAGGAGTAATTTCTTTCTTTCTTGATTCTTCCATAACCCAATTATCATTTAGTACCATGCTATTTGGTCTACGTGAGTGTCTTAATTACAGTTTCTATTATCAACACCATGACTATAAGCATTTTAAGGTAGAAAAGTTTATTTCAGCTTTCAGGCCATGTGCCACATTGAAGAGAGTCAGGGCAGGAACTCGAGGCAAAAACATGGAGATAGGAAGGGAAGCAGAGGCCATGGAGGGGCGTTGCTTTACTGACTTGCTCCCCGTGGCTTTCCCAGCCTACTTTCTTATAAATACTGGAACCACCAGCCCAGGGGCAGCCCCACCTACAATGAACTGTCCCCCTTCTCCCATATCAATCACTAATAAAGAAAATTACCCTCTAGACCAACTAAGGATCTGTCTTCCTATACGATTCTATCCTGTGTCAAGCTGACACAAAAACTAGCCAATACAAAATCAACGTAATTCCTAACTGTATTCTAAATACTTGTCCTTATTCCTATAGTCAAGTATTCTCCTCACTCTTTCAAGAGAACTTCCCTCTGCAACAAATGGAGACTATTACAGAAACCTACAACCAATCAAAATGCAGGGTGGTGGAGTTCATTCCCAATGGATACAACTACAACAGTTCCTGTGTCTAAGGTTCAAAGTACATTGCAGAAGAGAGAGCAAAAGGATTATAAGAGCCAGAGAATCTGCAAGTTTGCTATGAGATTGTGTCTTGTACTGTGAGAAACTACAGACATAAAGTCTAATCAGCCTGACTGCCTAAGCGTGACCTGAGCTAAAACAACACCAAGAGACATGCCAAAGTATGTCAAAGGGAAAGCTCAGGGGGCCCTAAGCCTTCACAAAGAACTATGAGCAACTAAGGAGTACTCAGAATGAGAAACTAGCTTTCCCCAGAGGGGAACACATCAACTAGTTATCCAGCACCAAATGTCAGCCCCAAGAACATACATACAAGCAACATATATAGACTGAACAGATTATGTTCAGGAGTAGATAGATGATAGGTAGATAGATAGAAAGATAGGTAGATAGATAGATAGATAGATAGATAGATAGATAGAGATAGAGAAATAGAGATAGATGAGAGATAGAGATGTAGATAATATAGATGATATAGACATATCCTCTGCATATATATGCATATGACAATATGACAATAATTAATAAGAAAAGAAATCACTAATTTGAAAGAGCAGGAGGCGGGTATATGGAATGGTTTAGAAGAAGGAGAAAGTGAAAAATGATGTAATTATAACCTCAAATTTTTAAGATAATAATTTTTAAAATATATAAAATTAGTCAGTACAACAAATTTGTATACTTTCTGTGGTTGCTGTTGCTGTTGATAATCCAGGTATATTCCATTGTGGTCAGATAGAATACAGGAAGTTATTTCAACCTTTCTGTATTTGCTAATAGTTGTATTGTGTCCTAACATGTAGTAGATTTTTGGAGAGATTACTAAGGGCTAATGAGAGCATTAGCATTTTCTTTAGTGTTTGACTGGACTGCTATGTAAATGTCTTTTAGGTCCATTTGATTTCTGATGTCATTGAACTCAAGTTCTCTTTTTATCTAGACAATCTTCTTATTGATGAGAGTAGAGTATTGAAGTCACTACCACTGTTGGGGTTAATCTGTGATTTTACATCTAATAGCACATGTTTTATGAAACTGGGTCTTCCTGTATTTGGAGACTCTATGTTGAGAATTGCAGTATCCTCTTAGTGGATTTTTTATTAATTAAGTAAGTAGTGTTCTTGTCTATGTCTTTTGATTAGTATTGGCTATAATTCTATTTTGTCAGATGTAACATGAGCTACACCCACTTGTTTCCTAGTTCCATCTGCTTGGAATACTGTTTTTATCCTTGTCCTTAAGGTGAGGTCTATCTTTGACACTTAAGCATGTTTCCTGGAATCAACAAGAAGATGGATCACGTTTTCTATCTATTCTGCTAGACTGGGTACTTTTATTATGAAATTGAGACTATTCATATTTTGAGTTATTATTGAAAGTTATGTCTTGATTCCTGACATTTTGTTGATTTAGGGGTGTTTCCTTAGACCTCTTTAGTTAACTTATCTGATGTTCTTTATCTTTTTTCGCCCCTTAAATGTATTTATTCTTCTCTTTAGTCCAGAGAATTCCTTTCAGTGTTCTCTTTAGAGCTGGCTTAGTGATCATAAACTACTTTAATGTGTTTTTATCATCAAATATTTTATTTTTCCTTCAATACTTATAGTTTATTGGACTTAATAGCTTTAGTCGACATAAATAATCTTTCAGAACTTAGAATTTGTCTTTCTAGACATTTCTGTCCTTAAGTGTTTCTACCAGATATAAGGTGTTGTTCTGATGGGCTACCTCTACAATTGACTTGTAGATTTCAGTATCTTTTCTTCACTCTGAGCTTCTAGTGATTTACTGTATGTAATAATATTCTATGTACATACAGTAAATCACTAGAAACTCAGAAAAGAAACTCCCACTTTTTTGGTTTTTTCCTCTTGTCCCTGAATTGGCATCTCTTTCTCTAGGTTTGGGGTTTTTTACTCTATGATTTAATTGAAAATATTCTTCATGCCTTTGGTGTTGTATTGTTTTTCTGCTTTGTTCATAATTTGAAAGTTTGATCTTTTCATGATGTAGAAAAGAGACCTTTCTATAGGCCTCTCTTTTGTTCAATTCATTTTACTTTTAATTTATTATCGAGTGATCCAATTCTCTACTTTGTCCTCCAGCCCTAAAATTCATTTCCCCACATGATCTCTCCTGTTATTGAGGTTTTACACTCAGATTTTATCTGTTATTGAGTTTTCATTTTGAGCATTATTTCATTTGGGGTTTTCTTCAGCAATTCTGTCTCTGTTGCATTCTCTTTTCCTATCCTGACTTGACCTCCTCATTTCACTCAGCTCATTGAGTGTGTGCTCCTGGAGTACATTCATATCCTCATTGAGATATTTGAGCATATTTATAACCATCCTTCTAAGTTTTTTTATCTGGAAGTTCTTCCATGTCATTCTAAGGAGGGGGTCAATTTTATTGGGTTAGTAACTGTGTGTGAATACTGCCTTGTTTTTTCCATGTTACTTTTGTTTCTTCATGGGGACTTGTACATCTTATTAGTTGAGCCTTTCTTTTTATTCAAATCACCTTTCCTCTTTCAGTGGATCTGTGATCCCAGAGGAGCATGGCAGCCTACAGGATGGGGAGATGTTGGCACCTTGTGACATAGGAACAGTAGAATGAGGTGATACGTAGCCTATGGTATGGAACAGAGTAGGCCTAGTCACTTCATCTTCATCTTAACTTTACTTTTCAGTATTATTTTATTATTCATACCATCCTACTAAGTAACTTCAAGTCTTTCTGGAAATATTGATGTCATTGATTATATATATATACATATATGTAGATATGTAAAACTAACAAATTGGGTTTGGAAAAAAATGGGCATTTAATTCCAACATTTCTTGTTTTGTTAAAAAACACTGGTCCAAGCAAGGTGTTGGAAATAAAATGATAAAACTAATTTTGTCATCAACTGCCAAATTCTTAAAAAAGATTCTGACAACTTGAAACAATAGTAAGTTGACATCTTGAACATCAAAGAACCCATTTCTGGAGAAGAAAGGTAGAAACCAAACTAAGGCATCGATTGTACCGTTATAGTAGTCTCCTGAGAAAGCATCTTTTGAAAACAAGCACAAGCCATATTTTCTTATTTCTGGAGGTTATAGTATATTTCCGGCTATTGCAGTCACCAAAACCAAGAAGATATACATACATGTATATGTTTGTGTGTGTGCTTACATATTTGTAAGCAACATGTATGCAGCCGTCACTAAGAAAATCAAAAAACATCTTTATCAGTATACTTTATTAATTCTTACAGAATTCCATTCAATGCATTTAATAATATTTAAACCCTATTCCTCTTCCTAATTCCTCCAGGATCCATTCTTACCTCAGCTCCCCTTTCCAATGTCATTTATTTCCTTTAATAACACACCAAAAAGTCCAATTTGTGCTGCTCAAATGCCCATAGGTATGAAGCTACCCAGTGGAATATGGCTGACCTACCAGTGACCACACCTCTTGCACTAATTTGTCCTGAGGAAGGAGGCATACCTGTGAAATGTCTTGAATGGCACAATTCTGTCATTGGAACCTAAGAGTTTAAGTTGGGTTCTCTATCTATCTATCTATCTATCTATCTATCTATCTATCTATCTAATTATCGATCTACCTATCTATCTCTCATTCTTGCTTTGTCTTTCATACTTGCTCTCTAGTTTTCACTCTTTCTGTGTATGTATGTGTGAGCACATGTGTGTGTGTGTGTGTGTGTGTGTGCATGTGTGTGTGCATGTGTATCTGTGTGCATGGGTGTGTATATGCACGTATACATGCCTGTGTCTGAGGGTGCATGTATGTGTGTGTATGTGCGCACACACACACATAAAACCCAGATATTAGATATCTTTCTCAATTGTTCTTCATCATATTTTTTGAGATCCAGTCTCTCACTGAACCAGGACTTGCCAATCCAGCAAGCTACCAGGATTGTCCTGTCTCCTACTCTGAGCTTACGGGCACATAGTGCTTGGCTTTTTCCCCCTACATGATTTCTAAGGGATGAAACACAAGCCTTGGTGTTTGCATAGCAATCACTTTACAAACTGAGCCCTCTCTCCAGCCCACCTTTTGCTGATTTAGCTGAATGTATTCCCGACTTTATTGCTGGTAGTTAGCCCTACTTGACTTCTGGTATTCTTTGCAGCAGACACTGAAGAAACATTTCAGTGAGCTGGGACTGTCATTTGTGATCAGCCGAGTCTCACTGGACATGGTCACTGCTCAGCACAACTCTTACTTGTTGCACAGAAATGTCACACGTGTTACACAGCTTGCACATTTTCCAAGGACGTATGAAGTTCTGTTTCCTCCTTGTCTTTAAATACAACACATGTTAGCTACATTCACTGACAGGCTTCAACACTGTTTTCCTCTGGTCAAGCTGTTCCTTCAGTTGTCAAGTACAAGAATTTCTCTGTAGCCTTCAAAGAATTCATAAGCACAATCAGAGCTAAAGGATAATAACAAAGCATGTTGATAGCATGTCTATCAACACACCACAACACTTGCTAAGCTGCTTCTATACACTGCCTGCCGCTCTCCCCATCACTTCAGAGAGTGGAATGCTGAAGAAATGGACCCGCACTCCACAAATGCAAACATCTGAAATCACAAAGATAGAGGAGGTAGAGTTTGAACAAACTGGATTTCCTCTTTTCCAGTGTATCGGGGCAAGTGATTTTGTAGTAATACACACCCCCTTAGGTGGCTCCTTTCCATGTACCTGTTTGCATGGATGCTCTGAACAGAGGCTGCCCAGAGCTTGGAGATGTCCTCCAAGGGGTTTGCTTCAAAATGATCAAAGCCACACAAAGTAAGAGCAAGAAACCACCAATAGCCCTCTACTTAGGAGTAAATGCAAAACAGGAAATATTGAAGGTTACCAGTTAGGAGAAAATGTCATCATAAGATTGTGATTCATGTTGGTCTATAGAGCATTTTCTTAATTAATAATTAAAGTGGGAAGGCCCAGCCCATTGTAGGTGGTGCCATACCTGCACAGGTGGTCCTGTATTCTATAAGAAACCAGGCTGAGCAAGCCATGGAGAGCAAGCCAGTTAGTAGCACTCCTCTATGACCTCTGCTCCTGCCTCCAAGTTCCTGCCCTGCTTGAGTTCCTGCCCTGAGTTCCTTTAATGATGCACAGTAAAGGATGTTCAATGTGGAAGTATAAGCCTAGTAAACCCTTTCCTCCCCAATTGGTCATGATGTTTCATCACAACAATAGAAACCATAACTAAGACAGTACTGAAGAAAAATTGTGAGGTTGGAGTGAGGAAAATTTCAGTTGAGGAAAACCGGTACCCTTAGTACTCAAAACTGTGGACCCTGGACATGAAGTTGAGCGGGGTTCTTTTGAGTGGGTTCTGAGAGATCTCACTAGAATGGTTCCTCAGTCTGGGTGTGTGCCATGCCCAAAACAATCAGATTAGCACCAATGGCAAGATAGGGACTTATCCTGACACCAAAGCAGAATGGGATCCAGTTTTCACAGAAAATATCCAAAGCTCTTTGATAAGGGTCTCCTATTTAGAGTCTGCTGAAATCCAGGTTGCCAATACATTCACAGTAGTGGTGAGATGTCCTGACCCTGACCTGCGCGAAACAAGACTGGGGTTTAAAGCCTTAACCTGTCAGGATACACTCAGGCACCATAAAGATAAGGGAAATGAAAACCATTATCTACACAGGCTAACTTCACTTGGGATAAAATCTAGATGAGTAACGACTTTAGCAAAAAACTTGTTGATCAACATAACTTACTAGTTGTTATGTTGTACAACATAATATACACTGAGTCCTCTGAGGAGGACAAACCTTTGCTGGCACACCTGCCTCACAGCCTCTAGAAAGTCTTTTCTTCCCTCTTGCAACAACTATCTAAATCAGAATGAGGAAAATTGATGCAAGAGAATGACTGGGACTATCTAGATTCCCAAGGATCTCATATCTGGTCAGTCCTGAAGCCACATGTTCATGGCCTGTCCCTGCCTGGCAAGGGAGTGGAGGGAGACAGCAAACTACTAAAGACAGCATGGTTGGCTCCTCCAAACTCAGGTTTCACTTTCACCTTAAGGGACATTGGGATCAGTGGGAATCAGCAGATCATGTGGTACGATGGAAAAGTAACTGAGTTTGTGACAATTCAAATGCATCCACCCATTCCACTTCTTATGCTTATGAGTGTGCACATCTCAGCAAGTCTTAGATCCTTGCTCTTGGGTTCTCATTTATAAACAAAGATAAGAACAAGCTGGCATTCTGGGTTGCTTTGAGGCTAAATAAAGTCATATGTAAAACTAGTTTGCAAACAATGAACAATATTCACATGTGATAAATGGTAGGTAATTAGTCATTAAAATGTAAGACTTTATGGGCTAACAAGATGTCTCAGAGAGTGAAGAAGACTGCGGCCAAGCTAGACTACCTGAGTTCATTCCCTGGGAACCATCTGGAAGAAGAAAAAAGTAGAATCCTACAAGATGCCCTCTGACCTCTACTCTTAGGCTGTTGCATGTGAATTCATATATATACATATGCCAAAACATGTAATATTATTTTAATTACATATTTCACGATCACAATATGCCAATTAATAAGCCTACTCCCAGAGAAGTATATTAACTGAGTTTTCAAAAGAAATCAGTTAAATAAGGATTCTTGGCCAAAAGTGCTTCAACACAATGTTTCCTCTTCTGACATGATTGCAATTGTCTCGAGGCTTGGTGTTCATTCAAGTCATAAAATACTGTCAAGATTCTGAAGCTGCATTGATTTACCCATAGTCACCTTCTTCCCTGGCTGCGTGAGAAGAGAGCACAGACACAATGGTACCAGTGTCCGGAGGAGCTATCTCCCGTAGCCCCACTGAACTTGGAGGAGCCTTCTCTTAGCCTTCTCTGGGGGAAGAAGTGAATGGTGCAGATGAAGTAGACCCAGTCACCTCTCTGATAAGACTGTCATAGGAACACCCCCAGTCTGGGGGTCAATAAAACCAGCCCAGTTCTTTTCAGAATCCATGAACCACATTGATGTCCAGGAGTCACCACACAAATCATAAAACACTGAACTCAGTCAGATAGGGATGGTTTATTGCATGCACACCCTAAGGCTGAACCGTCAGGGCCATAGCTTAGAGCATTTCTCAGGACCAGTTTATAATGGGGGGAAAAAGCACACACACACACACAATGAGCTCATACTCAGGTGCAGGAAGTGCTGCCCAGTGGTCAGCTCTGACTCAAGCTATTTGGGCTAGCTAGACAGAACAGTTCTAACTGATCTTTATTCTATTTGGCCCTAAGTGGAGTTTACAGTTGTCAAATTTCTCAAGATTAACAAACCTCAGAACATAACAGGGTATGTGATCAGCATGACCCTACTCTGAGTCAAGCTATTATTGTTCTGTGTCAATGACTAGCAGGCATATTATAGCAACAATATGAAATAGCTGGCAGGCATGGAACTAAATGCCTACAACTACAATAGGAGTTAGTAGATCTCAACACAGAATACTTAAAACTAAAATTTCACATATATAGAACATGTAATTTTTCTACCAGTGTATGGTTTTTTTTTTTTTTTTTTTTTTTTTTTACAATAGAGAGACAGCACCTATTCCTATTTAGGTCACATACAAAATGATAGCATGGTGTAGCCCCTTCCTTGTAATAATAAAAATAACCTAGAAGTAAATATACATCACTACCAACCAAGAAGACACCATACCTGCAGCTTTGTATGTTGTTTCCAAATGGCGGAAATAAGTTCATTTTGTCCCTAAGACATTTAGAGGAACTGCTGTGTAGGCTCTGAGTCTTTCCAACCTCTCTTCCTAAATGTAACTATACCAGACAGTTTTGTCAAGGAACTGTGAACTCCTGCCACTTTGAATAGTCCTCCAAAGGAAAACCTTTGGCAAATCCAGATTAATATCAATCAAATATTATAAAGGAATAAACATATTTTGTGAAGTCCAAATTGCCCATAAAATTGATTTCTGCCCTTTCCCTTTAGAAGATTGGGGACTATTGCACCTCATCAAAACAAGGAAATTTAGAACATAAGAGCTGAATGTAAAAGAAGACCATTTCATTTTTCTTGGCTACCGATCAAATCAAGTACTTTTCACTAAGTCCTTACTAAGTGAGATCTCTGCCCCAGACCCACATTCCCAGCCCAAGAAGAGACCTTACCAAATGATAGCAAAGGTGAGTTCCAAGCAAGATGGAAAATGTATGGGAAACAACTTACAGTGCTACTAGAAGATTCAGGAAACCTCAACCAGAAACCTAAAAGAAGTCAAGTTCATGGCAAAAATAAGAGTTTACACAAGAAATTCACTGGATGGTAAATATTCACAACATCAAATCAATGGACACTATAAATATAATCTTAACTATAAAGTAATTTTACAAGATTTTGGAAAATTGTGTGTGAGAGAGTGGGAAGATATGTAAAAGCAAGTTTTCCATGCCCCACTGTTAATAAATACTTAAAACATGAAACACGGTGATACAGTGTTGTAGGAATGCTGTTAGGAATGTGTATGTTGAAGCAATAACTTAAAAGTCAAAAGTGGCTACGTCTGAGAAGAAAAAATCAGGATGTGAGTCAGGCAAACTGACCAATGTTATTTGACTTACAATGCAATAAGCACTAAGAGTTCTCATAAAGGGGATAGTGAGATGGTTCAGTGGATGTGTGGCTTGAATAAGAATGTCCCGCCATAGGCTTCTATCAGTGTGCTCAGCCCTCAGTTTGATGGACTGTTTGGAAGGATTAGGAGATATGGCCTTATTATAGGAAGTATATCACAGGGTGGGGGAGGAGGTGAACTTGAGATTTCAAAAGCATAGGCCAGGCCTAATGCATCTCTCTGCCTTCTTTCTGCCTATGGATTAGGATGTAAAGCTCAAGTTTCTGCTCTAGCACCTAACATGCCTGCTCCCTTGCTCCCTGCCACAATGGCAGAGGGCTGTCTATAAGCCAGCCCCATGTAAGTAGTCTCTTTTATAAGAGTTGCCTTGTATGTGGTGCCTCCTCACAGCAATAGATCAGGGACTAGGACAGTGGATATAGACATTTGCTGCCAAGCCTGATCACCTGAGATTAATCCCCAAAGTCCACATGATAGAAGGAAAGAACCAACTCTCACAAACTGCCCTCTGACCTGCACACACACACTTGCATACACACACACACAATGGCACAAGCATGTCCACATATACATATCTACCTGCAGAACTAAATAAAAAAAATTTTTAAAAGCCTTTGATAACTAAACCTTAAGAAGACAATGAAGAAGCTGGAGAGATGGATCCACAGTCAAGAACAGGTTTTGTTCTTGTAGAAGACCTAGGTTTAATTCCCAACATTCACATGCTGGCCCACAACCATCCGTAATTCCAGTTCCAGAGGATGTGCCCTGCCTCTTCTGATTGCCATGGACACCAGGCCCACAGGTGGTACATAAATACATGCAGTCAAAACACTCAAACACATACCAAAAAAACATTTTAGTAAGTTAATTTAAAGGACATAAAATAGTGACATTTGCTTTACTCTGAGAAGGAACGACACGGGGCTACCATTCTTCCTTCTGAGTCTAAGCAGGCTGGGCCCTCACCCTAAATCATCTTTACAAAACCCTGACATTGATCTGCAGAAGGTTCCAGAATACTGGACCTGACCTAAAAATACGGCAACTTCTTTTCTTACTGTTCTTCGGTTGTGTCTGAGAAGCAACACGTAGATTTCTGTGATTTTATTGTGCATTATATGATTATTTGGATTAAATGACTGTGCAGTATTACAAGATTTGGCAGTGAGAAATTCTGCATCTGTCTTCTTAAGTTCCATGTGTTCCGTAGATTGAAAGTCATCACTCTCAGTTGCCTGATAAGCAAGTCACACAGCTTCTGGGTTTATACAGTCAACCCTAAGTGAAATGGCATGCATACCAGTCAGAAACTTCCAACAGAAGATAGGTGTAAGATGTGCAGCTTCCCAGAGCCTTTGGGTACTGAAAGGAAACATCACCAGTCGCTGCTGCCTCATCAAGCCTTTGTGGTTCTATAGATGGGTAGACACATCCTTTTGTCTTTGGACATGTGACTGTTTCACGTCAGAAAAGATAATAAACAACAATTGTACTGTCTCTGAGAACAAACACCGTGTCTGTCCAGACAACAGCTATAGTAGGTGCTGCACGTGGCCATGTAACACTAAAACTGAAGCACCCGCTTTTACTTAGCAAAAAGCATTAGGTGTGGAGCTTGGAAATGGCTCAGCAGCTCAGAGCACACCTACTGCCTCGCAGAAGACTGGAGATTAGTTCCAGGTCAGGTGACTCACCATCCCCTATAACCCCACCTCCAGAAGAATCACCACTGGCCTCTGACCTCCTCGGGGATGCTGCACTCCTATTCTACCTGCATAGAGATACGCACACACATACATGTAATTTAAAGTAAGACTAAAAATGAAAGCGTTAGCTTTTTCCTACCACAGATATCAACCACCATGGCAGACATCTCATAAATCCACTCCACTGAACACTTAGGAAACAGAAAAACAGGGTTCATGGCTTATTCTCATGGTTACTAGGGAAACAGTACTATGCACAAATCTGATGAAAAAACACAAACTTCCAGATCATGTTCCTTGGCTTATAAAATAAGTGGAATTATATATTGTGTATTTGAGAAGATTTCTAAAGATAACTGCTCATCTAATGCCAAGAGATAGGCTCAGACTTCCTCCAAAACCAACCAAATCCTCTAGACCCGGGGGACTTAGAACAGCCTTTTTTCGTTGGCTCCTAGACGTGCCTCATGTAATCTTTTTATTTCCTTTGGAGCCATAAAAACAGTGCAACCTCATTCCCTTAGTCCTTAACTATTTTTATCCAGCTTAGTTTCTCTTTTGCCAGTCCACGGGTGCTCTAACGTGAGTTTCTGTGACTTCCCCAGTCGCCCTGGCTACTTTTGCTCCCCATGTGTTAAATAGTGCTTTGAGAGAGAGCTTTGAATCAGAAAAACCACACTGCATCTACACTGACTGACTATGACTTGGGGCAAATAAGTCTCTGCTCGTCTCCTAATCCATAAAGAATTATGAATAGCATTTACCTCTTTGTGGTGAGTAGAGCCCAACGCTGGTACCTAAAGGGAAACAGATTTGATGAAAGCCCTGCTGCGCTGCTGCTGCAGTAGTCAAGTTTAAGTGTGTTGCAATCTACCTATGCACTGAAAGACCTAGCCCAGGTCTCAGCTGATGCTTCCACGCATGCTCTTGCACTGAGCAACATTGTAACCTTGGACCAGCCTGCAGAGATTTTGTGGTTCCTGGGCCTCTGCCCCTTCTTCGCAGACCTCTCCTGGGTACAAAGGAGACTTCTGCTAAAAACTATCATTTCACAATGTTCTGCCACTATCCAGGTCTGTGCAAGAGCAAGACATAAAAGAAAAGCAAAAGGCATTATGCAAATGTTTCAGAAGACAGGAGAAAGAGTCTGGAGGGGAGCGCAGGGGGGAAGACCAGAAAGAGATACAGTTTTCTAGACACAGCTGATATAACTTGAAATTGGGCAAAACCATTTTAGCCTATCCTTTGTCAACAGAGTCATAATGTGAATCTAAGTATGAAGTTTTAGTTATTGATTACTTATTAATTAGTGAATGAGTTTTAGAGAAAGTGGTCAGTAGAGGTATCTTCACACACACACGCACACATACGCACGCACACGATTAAACAGAAGGTTTTTTATTTGTGAGGAGTGTTGGAGGGTGGACATGTATGTAAGTCCATGTGTTCAAACATTCACACATGGAATTCTGGGGAATACCTTACGTGTCATTGTTTATTGTCCCCTTTATTCTCTTGAGTCTGGGTCTCTCAGTGAATCCGTGGTCACCAATGTGCTGGGCAGCAAGCCTTTATGATCCTGCTTCCTCCAGTCCTCTTCCTCCCACTATTAAGATTACAGGCTTTGGCCCCTACTTGCTCAGAGGAAAAGGGGAGGGAGAAAGAATTGTGGGAGGGGATGGCTGGGTGGGACAGTGAGTGGGTTGAAAATTGTGTAAGTAAAAAAAAAATAAATCTTAAAAACAAAAGATTACAGGCTTTGAACAGAGACCTAGCACTTGCATACCAAGTGCTCTCAGCCCCAGAGATGTCACCAGCTCCACAATTCAGAACGGTAAGGCATGGAAAAGTTGCAAAGAGAAAGGTTTATATCTAATAAAATACAATTAAAAACTGAAATAGCAACAGTAAAAACTAAATTCTAAAGTCAAAAGTTAGACATGGTAAGAAGGAATGTTTAAGTTCAACTTCAAATAGAGAGAATGAGGAAAGCCAGTCCCCTAAGTAAGAGCTGGCGTTACATTAACAGCTATTTGAATGAGGGTAGGGTGGAGCCCTCCCTCTGAGCTCACCTTCCTCTGGAGACCAGCCCTTGCACAGAGAGCATACAGCTACACAGTCCCTGGCAACTGAACAGCAGGGATTCCAAGGACATTTTACTCTTCGACAGATTGCTGGAATTTGGGGTAAATATCACCAGATGCAGTATTTCAACTCCAAAATCCTTCATACAAGTTGAGTCACAGGCAACCTTTCATAGAACACAGGTATCCAGGTGGAAGCATTATGCTAAGAGCAGGGCAGCTATCCTATGAGATAGCATGCATAGGCAAAGATTTGACTTCCTACCCACAACTGTGAGTGACCACCTAGAACTTAGTAGGCCAACGTTAAGGAGATAAATTTTCATCATTTTAACCATGGCCATTTATGTTTCTCAAATATATGAAATAACAGATTGCTTTAAAAAAAAAAAAACATACTGCTTGTTTCATTGTTCAAGACATTGTGCTTAAGATTTTCAAAAATTAGAATTTTTTTCAATCAAAAAAAAAAAATCAGTGGTTCCTATAGCATTCAGTGACTTATTGTTACTGCTGTGTGCTTAGAACTAAATGACCGGTATGTTAGTCAGGGTTCTCTAGAACAATGGTTCTCAACCTGTGGGTTACGACTCCTTGGAAGGGATCAAACGACTCTTTCGTAGGGTCTTCTAAGATCATGGGAAGGCATGAATATTTGCATTATGATTCATAAGAGTAGCAAAATTACACTTATGAATTAACAACAATAATAGTCATAGCCGGGCGTGGTGGCCCACGCCTTTAATCCCAGCACTTGGGAGGCAGAGGCAGGCAGATTTCTGAGTTCAAGGCCAGCCTGGTCTACAGAGTGAGTTCCAGGACAGCCAAGGCTACACAGAAAAACCCTGTCTCGAAAAAACCAAAAAATAAATAAATAAATAAATAAATAAATAAATAAAAATAAAAATAAAAATAATAATAATAATAATAATAATAATAATAATAATAATAATAGTCTTATGGTTGGGGGGGAGGTCACCACAACATGACGAACTATATTAAAGGACAACAGCATTAGGAAGGCTGAGAACCACTGCTCTGGAGGAATAGAACCTAGAGTGAGTATATATTATAAAAGGAATGTATGAGGTTAGATAGGATGATTCTGCTGGGCTGTCTGCACATCGGAGATACTGAGAAACCACTAGCTGTCTGATCCACACAGCTGAATGCCTCTGCAGCCCTAATAATGTGATAAAAACCTGAAAGATTCCTGAAGAGCCATGGATCTTTAGTCCATGGTGGGAGGCCAGAGAAGATGGGCTCCAGTGTGCGGAAAGAATGGCAGCAGTGGCAGCCACAGAGTAGATGCAGTGACCAGCAAGCATTAAAGGCAGGGAGGACAAAAGAAATGAAGCAAACTTTCTCCTTCAGTCTCCCAGTATGTGGGTCTGGACAAGAAGGCACCCCTCCAAGGGAAGAGCTTACCCTCCCGGTAAATCCTTCAGGAAAAGCTCTTACAGAACTCCCCAGATGCAGGCTCTTTCAGTCTATCCAAATCTAGTCAAGTTGACAACCAAAACTAATCATTACAAACATTCAACTTGTTGAAGATACCAGGATAAGTGCAAAAACAATTTAACTCAAGTTTTAGGAAAGCTCTGTGCATTTTAAAATATATCGTGCTAGATTACTGGAATTGTGAAGTCCTTTTTAGATTGATTACTTTTTACACAGTTCTCAGAACTATTAGTGGTATTCTTTTTCCATCTACTAAAGCAACTGCATTTCTATCTAAAAAAGTGTTACAGGTCTTGAGACATTAGCAAAACTGATGCCATGTTACAGGTACCATTCGGGCCTAAGAACAGCAGTTAAGTCCCAATACCTCCCAAAATGGGAAGAAAGGCTAATACTGATGGGTTCGGAGAGGCGTTCACGTCAAAGGTACCACACACTAGGCCCAAACAGCTCCACGAATAAGAGGTTTAATTGGGAGGGTGAGAGGAGGAAGTGACGCAGAAAGAGAGGAGTGAGAGAGAAAGAAAGATGGAGGAATGTTCCCCGTATATATATGGGTTGTGACGTATGGCCCAGGTAAAGGTGGGAGGCGAGCCCTAGGGATTTTGGGGATATGGTGGCTGTTGCCCTGGCAACAGGTCTGTGGACCCGCCTATGTATCCCCACAGGCTTTGGATGATGCTAACAAATACATCACAGACCTAGTCCACAGTTCCAGGATCTAGGAAAGTCCCTAAACATTCTAACTCTACTCTTTGGCTTCTGTAGCTTCACTTCTCCATAACTGCTCTTTCTAACCCAAGTGTGTCAAGCAGGATGTGGTTTTTGTGCATAAAGGGCAAAATTGTAAGGCCAGGGCTACATGATTTGGGTAAGTTTCCTGTGCAGTCACTGGCCAGACAGGAGTATCTGTGTTCTCTGATGGAATTGCCTTGCAACCAGAGCAACTGCACTTATAAAACAAATAGTTTAAGATTAAATATAAACAATATAAACATACATGTATGTTGGCATACATGCACACATAAGTACACAAAAAAGTAGGTAGGTGTGTGTGTGTGTGTGTGTGTGTGTGTGTGTGTGTTTACTTTAGGTCTTGGAAATGATTATTAGGCCACAATATTTTTCTTAAAACTACACATTATTAACAAAAAAAATATTCATCTGTCTCTAGTAACTCTGCAATGAGTGTTGTTAGTGTCCGGGCTGTTGTAGTCTGGGACTCCCTCAAACTGAACTGATTTAGACACAAACCTTTATGGAGAAGCCGAGAGGTGGGGAATAAGACTGTAAATGAAGTCATATTTTTAAATTAGTGTGCCTTCATGACTTTTCTTAGGGAGAAGTCAACAAATGTCTGCTTAGATTTGGACACCAATGACAGACCACAGAAATTATCCCACTCCCACCTACCTTAATGGACCAGTCAGTTAAATGGGATTACTTTCAGGAGCACGAACTATTTAAGAGCTATTGAAAAGTTGGTACCAACCCTGGCGATGAATTATGAAAGCTGAATCCCTGGAGACGCCTGTGCCACTAGTGGACAGCTGGGTTGATCAGAATCTTTCTGTCT
>JADRCD010169887.1:0-24718 GCA_019843815.1 Montemys delectorum | reverse complement strand
GCTTCCTGTCGCATCATTCAGCCTCTGGAAGGGGGCTGTCCATTTGCTGTCCATCTGTTGGTCTTCAGGATTGACTCTGTGCACCTGGAGTAGGATAGAGTCCACCTAAGACGCGCTCAGCTGTTCCACACTCAGGTAGGCATGGGTTAACATCCCAGAGAGGCTCTTACATCAGTCAGTTAAACTGTAGGAAGATTCTAGGCTATAGAGGGTTTCAAGTTTCACTTTTTCTGTAGAATTTTAACTACCACTTAAACCTATTACTTGATGATTATAACTTATCATTTATTAGAAAAAACATTGTTTTCTAATAAAGAAAAAAACCCACAACTTAAATGTGTGCATACTACACATGCCTGTATGTGCACACATATTTTGGTCATCATTATTCACAGCAGGACACTTGAGGCAGCTGTCCTTGACATTTCTCCAGTGCATAAACTCAGTGACAGGTTTTTGTATGTAATTCAGTTTTCAACTTACTAAGCACTCCGCGAAGCAGGTAGCGTAAGTTTTATTTTCGACAGAAAGAATAGAAGCAGAGGAAAAATGAGTAATATAATTTGTCACAGCTCAACTGCTATGAAAAGACAAAGTTGTATTCAAGCCCAGGTAGAGGGGTTTGAAGACTGATTCACTCATGGGCAGACTTGTGAGCTCTGAGTATTTCACACCAAAAGGAAAGCAGTGGGCCATGGAATTTGCACTATACACTCAAACTACATTGGACAAATGGCTAACACTTCTTGAGATGTCCAGTCAACACAAGTAGACCAATCTATGACTGAAAAGGAGAGAGCCATGTATTCATGAATCTGAGGATATGACCTCTGACCTTGCTTTCACTGTAACCATAAGGAGACAACTCAGTTCCCTAGCCACAGATGTCTAGTGTCATGTGCTCTCTCTGTTCTTGTCATCCTTGTGGCCACGATCAGGAAGGATGGCACAGCTTCTGTGAGTATGCATTGAATATCTGAGTCATTACTCTATTCTCTTGAAGAGGCATATATCACTTTGGTTTGAGAAGCAAGCAAGCAAGCAATAATTAGTGTCTCGGGCTAATTTGGAAGGCACTGTTATGCTGCATTTAACACCAAGATTGGACCTTTCTGCCTAGAGCTCCCTACATCCCAATTTTAGAAAAGTAATTTTAACAACCTCTTGGTGCTGTTAAGTACTTGGTCAGAACTATAGCAGCCACTCACTTCCAAAATGAGTATGTAAAACAGCACAGAGGAAACACCCAGGAGGCCCTGGGATGAGAACATTTGTGTAAACTAATAATAGAGTTTGCCTCTTCAGCTCTAGCTGTCTGTTTGCCTTGTTAATAAGACTATACTTACTCCATTCACTTCTGCTCGGCTACTCGGTCCCACGATTTCCCCTGCTTTGTGAGTTGTGGTAATTTAAGCACACCCCCTCCTCATTCACAAAGAGGATGTCTATGCAAACAAAACATAGAAGGGGCGCTCAGTCAGCAAGCAGGATTGGCAGCAGAGAAACTCAACCCCACAGTTGGCCCAGCAGCACCTTAGAGGTCAGAATTCCATTGCATTCTGGAATTTGGTCTTTACAGATATTTTTCTATGCCTGAAACATGTGTTTTTGAGCTATTTATGTTAGGGAATAGTGACATCCTGTGTGAAGCTAGCCTAATTGCTTCTGTAATTAACCTATTTGAAGAGGAAGTTACACAGCAATAAAAGATCACTGAGTCCTGAAAGAGGGGATCTTGCCCTATAGTACAACTCTAGCTTTTACAAAAAGGCATGGATAAGATGAAACTGAATTCCTGGGTTTTTTTATTATTATTATTTTTAGTTTTACACTTCCTTCCTGCTTCTCCTTCCTGCTTCTCCATCCTTTCCCCCTTTTCTTCCTCTCCTCTCCTGCTTTTCTCCCTCTCTTCTTGTTTCCATGCAGTTCCACTAACCTGTTCCATCTTTACCTCATCACATTCTTTTCTACATGATTAGATAAAAGTCTACTGTTATACTATCAGTGGCAATTCTAGTTGTGAGCCTAGGATTGAGGAAAGATTTAAATGTCGTCAGAAGAGGCAAGCATTTGTTTCTAGGTGACCCTAAACTCTTTCCACTCTGGGCCAGGAGATGCATGGTGTTGTCTTGGCCTTCTAGTTTAAAGACAAGAGACCTTTGCTCTTTTCCATCTCTTGATAAAATACATGTTGAACTAGTTTAGTGAAAACAAGAGCTTGTAAATGCAGGAGCTTCTCCTGATTCCATAAAATCGGGAGAGTGACCAGCATACGCTGGGCTGTAATGGAGAGAGTGTATGCTTAGAAATGGAGTCCTGCATACAGCACCAAATTGTGTGACTAAGGTACATCAAGAAGAGCTCCGCCTCTTCTGTGCCGAGTTGTGTCATGTGAGAGAACAGCCAGTAAGACCAAAGCAAAACTGACATCAGCAAAATGGTGAAAACCCCTCTGCTGAGCTTCCCACCCCAGGAGGAGCAGATCTCCGCCCCAGACCTCACACAACTCTCCCATCCTGCAATCAAGAGAGGCCACAGAGCCTATCCAATAGCTGTTAAATGGGAGACAGTGCTGTGTGATCATGGAGACCTTTGTCCATCAATATTAACTGCAGTACTTTTCACGACGGCTGGGTTGCACAACTAACCTAGGTGTCCAACCGCAAAGAGATAGATGAAAATGCAGCATGTACTCATAATGAATTTGTTCAGCATGAAGAATGAAGGCAGGTCATTTGCATGAAAGTGAGCACAACTGGACATAATCTACTGAGTCAAGACCATCTAGAAAGGCAGGAGCACATATTTTCTCTCACATGTGGGCCCTAGAAGTAGAGTTGCATGATAAATGTATGTACTGATGACATGGAGGGAAGAACAAAGAGGTCTAACAGGAGAGGAAAGAGATGAAAGAGGGGTGTGCTCACAGTCCATTGTATACTTTCCTGGTGAGGGCCTTATATAATTTTGTCTAATAAAGCTATATCGTCATTGATATGCATTGACCATTGCAAGTCAAGTCACTGAGACAGCATGTGGCATGCTATATTGACATGGAAGAGCTGTGTTTAAAGTCCACCGCCAAGAAGAAATCCTCTGTGAAAGATGTGAGAGTTTTGACCCCTTGTAAATATCCTCTGGTGAGGCAGAATGGAACTGCTTTCAGGTCTTAACCCTTAGTGAGCTTGGGTGCTTCCACACCCAAGATATTACTACTGTGCTTCAGTTTCCACCTCTGTAAAAGAGAGACAAAAATTCCACCCTATCATGAAAGGCAACTGTGAAGTGTTCCTATCATTTATTCCTGTGAATAATATTTATAAGCAAATGCCAAACAAAATAATAATTGTAGCTAACACTTGATTAAACAAACTGCTTATGAGTTTATTATAAAGGGATCTAACTTCCAATGTCCAAGCTAGCCTTCAAATGGAATTACTTGATATTTATTCTCATGTTTATTTGCTTCTTGCTTAATAAATTGAGATAGTTTCTTACTGTCTTATACAGACTGGCATGACTGTGCTGCACAGCCTAGGTTGGTCTCTGGCTAATGAGGATCCTCCTGCTACACCCTCCCAAGTTCTGAGGTTACCGTTGTAAGTCTGTAACCACATATTCATCATTTTGTGGTGGTGTCTTTTGACAACTAAGGAAGCATTATTTGGGGAACACTTTAGGAAAAAAAGGCGACCAAAACAGCATAGAGACGTTTTTCTGTACATCATTCTTGCTTGTAATTAATCTGATCAACACTATTGTCCATCAGTCTATGAAACAGGCCCCTTGTAAATGGAAAAGAATCCTTGCTTCTAAGCAGATTGTCATTTGTTTGTGACTGGTTTTTGGTATCGTTGAGATGTTCATCATCTTTACATGGATGTCTCATCTGTCTTGTTGATGAGCTCAAGAATACAGATGGTTACACGAGTGAAGAATTCTCAAATGCATTCTTTGGAGAGCGAATCCGTCACTGATTCTTATCACCGGGTGCTTTGCTCATCCTCCCAAGGAGGATTTACTCGGCTCCCGCTGTATGACACACCTGGGGACAGTCTTGAAAGCATGCTCATGACTGTGGTGGTTTCACATCTGTTGGCGTGATGAAGTACCTGACAGAAACAGCTTCAGGATAAAAGAGGTTTATGCCAGCTTTCAATTCCAGGTTACACAGGTCATCCTTCTGGAAGAGTCAGAAACGCAAGCCAGCTAGGACATATCCCTCCCATCCAGGGCAGCAGGGAGAGCCATGGGTGTGCTCACTTGCCTGGGCTCACTTTGTTTCCACACTGATGTACCAACCTAGGAGACGTTTTCCCAGGGAGAGCCAGGGGTGTGCTCACTTGCCTGGACTCACTTTGCTTCCACACTGATGTACCAACCTAGGAGATGTCTTCCCAGGGAGAGCCATGGGTGTGTTCACTTGCCTGGGCTCACTTTGCTTCCACACTGATGTACCAACCTAGGAGATGTCTTCCCACATCACTTACCTTCCTTAAGACAACCCCCCCCCCCATGGACTGACCCACAGGGTAACCCAATGTAGACAGCCTCTCCTTAGAGTCTCCTCTCAGGTGACTGTACATTGCATCAAGGTAACTAAGCTGAGTTGTACATTCCCAGTTGAGGACTGGCTGTGCTTAGACCCCCTCCTGCAGCCATGGCATCCTTTCTATTTTAAATACTACTTTGTGTTGCTCTAGTCAGAATTCCTGACAGAGACAGGAAGGGATTGAAGGACATGGAAGAAGAAAGGGTTTGTTAGGCTCAGTTTCAGACTACAATGGTGGGAAGGGCAAGATGGGACAGGGCAATTCATGGCAGTCCACTACAGTGGACCAGAATCAAGGAGTGAGGGGAGAGAGGCTGTCAGAGTCCCACCCCCAGTGTCTGCATCTGCAAGCCAGGCTGCCTGTCCAGTCTCTCAAAGGACCATGAGCTGGGGAATAATAAACCTCAGAAGCTGGGCGTTAGGTGGGAACATTCTAGGGTCAAGCCACTAGGAAACTGTTCCTTTGCTCTCTATACAGCTCAGGCCTGTGAAGTCTTCTAGACTGTGAGCTCAGGAGGAATCAGGGTGCACATGGATTCTCTGTCACATCTTTCATAGAAAATGGGCCTTGTTGCACGGCTGATAGTGAGCAGCATGTAAAAGCAGTGAAGACTCACAGCTGGGGCATGCCTGCTAGGCAGCTTTCCCTGTGTAGGGTATATATACTTATGCCTTTCACCTTGAGCTTTCTCCTTCATGTTAATGGGGTAGAGAAAGGCAGAGAACCTAGAGAAGTCATCCGTGGCCCTCCATCTTTGCCTGTCACCTACTCATCTCTCAAGATGTAATCCAGAACTCTGAAACAGTAAATGATTACTTGCTATAGTCTGACCTATAGACTCTGACAGTACTTGCCATGCACAGGAAAACATGGTGGAAATATCCGCTCCTTATGGTCTGACATAGGGTGAAGGGACCTGGCCTTTTTGTCCTGCTACTGGATCAATCCAGAGAGTCACTGTTTAGATTATAGTGTGCCTTGTTTTTAAAAGCTATAACTGGGGCTGGAGAGTTAATACTGGGTTAGGAGTGCTTGCTTGTCTTGCAGAACATCCACATCTATATCCCAGAACCCATGTCTTAAAGCTCACAAACACCTGTAACTACTGCTCCAGGAGATGTGATGCCCTCTTCTGGCCTCCATGTGTTTCTGTATTTGTATGTGCATGGGTATGACTACATGCACATGTGCACACATACATTTTAGAAATCTCTCAGAAACAAACAAGTCTCCATTGGCTTATGGCATGTAGTATTTAGACAGTGGAGGGTATTCATTAGCCATGGCTCAATAATTCGAAACTTAAAGAAATAAAATTGACATCTGCTGTTAAAAAACAACAACAACAACAACATTGGGACACAATCAGCTTTTGTGCCATAATCTAATTCACAGCTGAAGATTATTCAACAGCAAATAAGGAGGGAAAGTTTGTGGAATCAGGAAGCCCTTACACACTCTCCTAGTAGGAAGAGAGGCACACTGAGTTTTGGGCCCAGGCCTGAGCTGCTAGTGAGCCGAGCTAACAGGAGGGTGACATATCTCCTTAATATCTGTGTTTGGCAGAAGAGATGAATGCATACATCAAGAAACAATGTTTAAGTGTTTTATTTCCTTATTTCAGCCTGTCAAACTGTCAGTGTGGTTAATGGCCACTGTCTTAGTTAGGGTTTCTATTCCTGCACAAACATCATGACCATAAAGCAAGTTGGGGAGGAAAGGGTTTATTTGGCTTACTTCCACATGGCTGTTTATCACAAGGAAGTCAGGACTGGAACTCAGGCAGGTCAGGAAGCAGGAGCTAATGCAGAGGCCATGGAGGGATGTTCCTTACTGGCTTGCTTCTCCTGGCTTGCTCAGCCTGCTCTCTTATAGAACCCAAGACTTCCAGCCCAGGGATGGCACTACCCCTTTGATCACTAATTGAGAAAATGCCCCACAACTGGATCTCATGGAGGCATTTCCCCAACTGAAGCTCACTTCTCTGTGATAACTCCAGCCTGTGTCAAGTTGACACACAAAACTAGCCAGTACAGCCACCAAGAGAGAAAGAGAGCTCAGAAGAGGGAGGGGGAGGAGGAAGAGGGAAAGGAGGAGGAGGAGGGAGAAGAGAAGGGGAAGAGGAGGAGGGAGAGGAGGAGGAAGAACAAAGGGAGAGAAAGGTGCTTTGGAATCTAGGAGAAAGGAGACAGGATCACTTTTGTGATTCTGTGGCAGGATGGTCAGCCAGAGGAAAATACTTCGTGGTGTTGATGTCTCTGCAGCCAGATGTGTTGGCAGCCTAGCTCCCATCACACACCCTCCCCTGCCTTCTCTAGTGTCCTCTGCCCTTGCTTCCCTGAGTTTTGATCTAGGTAGTTCCTCTCTCTAATTCTGCTGGATTATTGATGCTTACAGGATGATGTTCTGTTAGACAGCTGAGCCTCGATTTTTCTTGCTTTCTGAAGTTTTTTATCTTGTTTATATTCTTTAGAAAATGCAATGTTAATGCTGTTTACATAAAATGCTCACTCTTGTATCTAAAATATCCCATTTTAATCCTTCTAAGTGTCTTAAAGTAATCAAAGAATATGACAAACCTGGTTTGAGCCCATTATTTTCTCCTTTAAGTGCACATGTGTACACACACACACATACATACACACACACATACACACACATACACATACACACACACATACACACACATACACACACTCACACACACATACACACACATACACACACATATACACTCACACATATACACTCACACACATACACACACATACACACACATACACACATACACATATACACTCACACACATACACACATACGCACACATATACACTCACACACATACACACACATACACATACACACACACACACACACACACACATACACACACACATACACGGCAACATGACATGCTTACTCCTGAAATTTGTTTAGGATTATTAGACTGTTTTGAATTTTTAGAAAATGTTCAGCACATCCAAGGGAGTTAGCTCTATGTTACCAAAGAGAAGTATTTATAATGAATCTTTTTTGAACTGGAAATAAGTTGTTTGTTCTTGGAAATAGAAAAGTGTCTTGTCTGTCACCTCTTGGTCAAATCCTGGATTGAAGGCCTACGATGTGACATGGGCAATGACTGTTTTCCACAATGGACACATTTCATTACCCGAGGAACTGAAAGTGTTTAGAAAAATGCACCTTTTAAAATGTCCATTTTAAACTTTTGATATGTAGTCTAAGTCAGGAAAGATGGCCTATGGCACATCCCTGGCTTACACAGTATACTTTTAATCTTTCCAGTCATCAAGTTACCTGGAAAAAAACCTAAAAATATACACTTTCATGTCTCGCTTCACATTGCCTGAATGCATATTTGCAGAGATGGTGGCCAGCATGCATGTGAGAGAGATGTTTCATGTTTACACTCACACCTAATTTCCCTGCTCTGATCAGTTAGTTATCAGCCAGCCTCAGGACCACGCTGCTACTGTCCTGGGAAGAACTCTGAAGCACTTACCAGAAATCCAGATGATGAGCAACTCTGTCGCCTACTGGGTGAGCCAGTCTGAGGCCAGTCACAGAATTTAAGGAGCAGTATATTTTCAATTTTACATTAAACTTTAAACACCTGTATTGTATGAATGAGATTTCTAAATGCTTTGAGTTAAGATGCGTGCAGCGTACACATACACTATACACACATTGCATACCTACAAACATGCATGTTGCTGTCCCCTTCTCCTTCAGTAGTTAGACATTCATGAAGAACCCCATCCCATACGTTCTTCCTTGATCCTTGTTCAAAGATCTCACACCTGTGAATGAGGCTTCAGTAGACTTCTGTGGCCCATTCTTCAGAGACCATGTTCTATCACTGGTGTTAACAAAACTCATTTCAAAAATGGCCAAAGGGCAGCTGTTTGAGAGGGACCAGTTAGAGAAAGACTGTCTCCATTTGTTTGCAGCTGTTACGTCTGAAAATATTAAGGAACTATTCTGAATTGTCTATAATTAATGGGGAAGGCATATAACAAAAGCATAGGTCAGTAGATGAAGTCTTGAGGAACACAGCATCAATGTCCAGACAAGAGTTGGCTGACTGGCTAAACAGAACCAATGCACATGTGTGTGAAGTGACTCTGAATACAGGAATGTACTAGACAATACAGAATTAGCAAGGTAGTGCAGTGAGTTTTACCACAAGACTCCTCTTAGCACCAGCTGTGACTTTACAGAGAAAGTCATTGGCAGTGATCTTCTCACAAACCCACTAGGTCTAGTGAACAGAGCCCCCAAACTCCAGGACATCAGTGAGTGAGGTAAAGTGGCAGGTGCGGTGAATGAGCAGAGTCAGGATTGGTTTCTCATCAAATAATCCATATGTGATCTTTTTCCAGAACTTTCTTAACGAGACAGAGGAAACTCATTAATTTTATTTTTATAAAGAATGATTAACAATAGGAGGAGATCATGGTTTGAGTATACTATGGTAGAAATAACTCTCTTTTATGGAATCTCATGCCTCTGAAAAATCCCAAGATCTGAGCCTTCTGTCGAAAAACAGGGAGGAGCTAGGAAGGAGAACGCTGCAAACCCTAGCCGCTTAGCAGTCCCATTCGGCAGAGAGACCCTAGCCGCTTAGCAGTCCCACTCGGCAGAGAGACCCTAGCCGCTTAGCAGTCCCACTCGGCAGAGAGACCCTAGCCGCTTAGCAGTCCCATTCGGCAGAGAGCTCCCTTCTCTTTAGCTGACAGCTTCCTCCTTCACCAGCCAGAGAATCTTCCGCAAAGTTGAGAGAGCTGTAATTTTACATATAACTATTTCATTCGAGACATTAATGACCCAGATCACTGCAAATAACCATGGTAACAGGTGAGAAATCAAAGATGTTTAATTTAATTGCCACTAAAAGCAAATAAGTGCAAATAATCCATAACTCTTCATTTCCAATATGTACATGTTATTTTCTTAGTGCATTAATTACCCAATAGTTAGACAGAGAGTACCCCCTCATTGCCCTGAGACTCCCCCTTGTATTCATGCAAAGGCTTTCTCTCTAATAACTGATCATTATAATTTCTTACCTCAGCAGTTTAGACTGCTGAGAACCAAAGAGTGTTCATTCAGTTGACATTAGCAATTTTTAATAACAATGAAATGATACTTTAAGTAGAATGAAAGGAATTAAGCCGTTCTTTCGACTGCAGTACCTGAGGCCACTCCAGTCTTCCCTTCTCTGAAACAGGCAGTGATCTGTGTCTGCTTCCTGGGATAAGGATTCAGAATTTCCCTCCATTTCTTCCCCTTTGCCAAGAGTTACTGGAACATCCTTTTTGAACACTGCTTAGGATGTAGGAATGTGTTGTAGAAATGTAACTAAGGAGATATTAATAATCACTGCTAGACATACCAAATATTTTACTGCATGTCCACTGTGGGGCAAGCCTCGGGCTAGGCTGGGTCTACAATGGTTAATGAGCTAGGGTTAGAGTATACACAATAAGACAGGAAAGCTTAAGAATTTCGATTGTATTGTGAACGAACCTTTAGGATATTATGCCAAATGACTTAGGCCTGTTCTGGGAGCAGCAACCCTGCATGGATTGACATGTGACTCATTGAGAGTCCTTAGGATCCTAGCAGCAGGAGCTAGATGTAGTTGTGAGGGTGTGAGGGTCAAGGAGAGCTAAAGAGAAGTTTCTTGTTGAAGAGGCCCAGGGTTTCAGATTTGCAAGGTGCAAAAACTCTGGAGATTGTTTTACAACGTGAAGATATTTAATATGATGGAACTCCACACACGGAGAAGTGGTAAATATCGGTTACATATCATTTTACCATGTTTTAAAATGAAAGGAATTATGGGAGTTTCTGCAGTAAAGAGATCTTGAGGAAAGAACTGGGTTTAAGAAAGTAACTAGGCAAAGATATATGTACACAGACACACACACACACATACACACACATACACACACACATACACACACACACACACACACACACACACACACATGGGTTGGAGGGTTAAGGAAGAGATGAACGTATTAAGCAAAAGGATATGAGAATAATGGCTACCCAACAGTAGCAGTTGGGCTGGCTGGGGGCATAGAGGCTGCTCCTGAGCAGGACCAGTGAACACGGAAAGAGGCTAAGAAGGTGCCAGCATTAATTTTGGCTGTATTTTCTTTGTATTTTAAAATTACTGCCTTTATCCATCTTCATTGCTAACCAGAAGCCAGCCCACTTACTCTTGGCATGATTCAACAGTGTGATATGCACATCTCACTTAGAGGAGAATCCTAAGAGATGGGTTAGCTTGGTGGGTTTTCATCTTGACTTAACTATGTTAAGTTTGAAATGACTGCCTATTGGCTTGACATTCCAACTCTGTGACACAATACTTGCCTGTACTGACTGTGGATGGATGGAATTGGCTCACAGTGTCATGTGTTTCGGTGTGTGGTCATATACACTATGACTTATATATCAGCTGGTCCCATGACTTTAGGCCTGCGGTGAAGCTGCACATTATGGTAGTGGCCCTGTGAGGGGGAGGCTGTTCTTGTACAGAGAGAGCAGGAAAAAAGAAATGTAAGGAAAGCCAGTGTGACATCTGTCTTTCAATGGCACCGATGTCAGGGCTTAGAAGGTCCTTTTTCAGGCAGCAAACACAGTTGCCTCTGCTGGAAACTGACCATTGCTAGCTGTGTAAGTTTATGACATGAACTTCAGACTCATCACACCCTAGGTGGTGGGCCCTAGCTCTACATAGTTGAAGGGGTTAGGGTTCAGGCATGGCCAGCAATCCTGACAAATTCCAGGATGTGTGTGATTAAGCAAAGAGTGTACCCTGTAAAGGGTAGAGAGTATAGAAGGGTCCATGGCTACATTGGCAGTGGGGAATAGGGCAGTAACTGGCACTGGCTGGGAGCCAGTCTCATGGGAGGGAGCATTGGTTGGGATTGGATCTTATCCCTTGGGATGGATAGGAGGTCTCTGTTGGAGCCCATAAGTCTAGGGACCTGGGAAAGTGGCCTCATCTGGATGGAAAACAAATTCCTTGGGTCTCTTTTGGTAGCAAAGTAGGGTTATTTTCCACGTTCTTTCGTGTCCCATGGACCATAGCCATCCCTGTGTTGTCTTCAACCTCACAGTCGTATGGTTAGGGGATACCAGTTCTCCATCATGCAGCATTTGGGAGGGACCCTTGTTTTATGTATATTATAAGTTTTAGCTTCCAGGATACCTCAGTTTCACAATACCATTGACACAATAGAACCCCCCTCCCTGATTACTAGACCCCTGACAGTTCACGGGACATGCATATAACTTGATTTTCTGTATTTCCTTCTCAAAAGACAAGTCCCTACATTCACTCCTTCTGTAGTTTAACTAAATTCCAAAAGTTTAGTTCAAAGAACAAAGGTCTGTGGAACTAGAGCTGCTGGCTGTAGTGAGATTGACTACTGTCTTCCCCGAGTCTGCTATTCTTAATCCCCAAGTCCAGATAGGGGGTTGTACAGTGAGGGCTGTAGACTTCTGTCTCCCAACAGAGAGAAAGGGAAAGGATGGCGTAGTGTTCTGGGTTACTGATGTCAGGCCAGGCTTGTCTTTAAAACACTGAAGTCTGAGTGATGGTCCATCTTCTGTCCTTATCAGTGGAATTCTTTAATTGTGAGTTGTCCGTCAGGAGAATGGCAGCACTTTCCAAATTTGAGTAGTCAACATAAGTTAGTAGTCATTCCAGAGTCCAGGTGGGGATCCTCATTATCCAAAGCAAGTCTCTTGGCTGGAACTGGTGGTGGATTCAGAGGTGGGAGATGATAGGATTCCCTCCACACTCCAGTCCATGCCAGGGGAGCTCCCTGCAAAGCCTACGAGGGAGTGAGAAGGGAGAGATTAGACATTTCTGCCTGGGAAATCTCTCAGAGTTTGGGACTGATGGGAGGTGGTTTCTCAGACATAACTTCTAGAGGAGTAAGCCCCTCCTGGTAAGGCATGCATTGGGGCCTGAGCAGGGAAAGCAGGAGGAGGTTTGCTCACTTTTCACCAGTACCAGGACCGATTTGGTCAGAGTCTCCTTAAGAGTTCTTTTTATCCTTTCTACCTGACATGAGTTTTGTGGCCTATATGCACAATGAAATTTCCAATTAATATTTAATACCTTTGTCACATTTTTGAGATACGGTGGCCATGAAAGCCAGGCTATTGTTGGACCCCAAAGCTAGGAATTATTTCTGAAGAAGCTACTTTGTAACTGTTGGAGTAGTCTCTGTTCCTGTGAGCTAGACCTCCATCCCCCTGAAAAGGTATCTACAAGTATCAACAAATATTTATAGCCCAAAAGAGTAGGCCCAATTTCAGTGAAGTGCTACTCCCAATGTTCCCTAGAGCCCATCCCTTGTGGGATCTTCCTTTCCACTTTAGGGTTACATTTTCAGATGAGCACAGGCAGCACAGTTAAAAGGGTCTCTTCAATCAGGCTTTCCAATTATGCAAAATAATACTTGAATCTGAGGATTTGGGTAGTTTTCACAGCCCCTTGGTGGGAGGCCTGGTGGGATCCATAACCACTCACCTTCCCAGACTCACAAGAAGGATGAGTCGACTGTCAACACCCACCATCCTTGCTCATCTGTGTGGCCAGTTCTTGCATCACTCAGCCAATCTCTCCAGGGTCTATTCTGTTCAGTCCAGTAACCTGGGCTCTAGCAGGACTACCAAGAATTGGAGAGGCCTGCGTACTTCTATAGCTACTTTGTGGGCCACTCTTTCTATTGCCTCTGACTTCTGCGGAATTCCCTTCTTGGCTAACCAAATAGTTTCTCATATGGCTAAGATTTCTTCTCTATATTTCTTCTGCTGCTGCGATTAGCATTCCCTGTAGAGAGCCCCATGGGCATGGGCAGTGATGAGAGCATATGGGTTATCAGTGTACATGATGAAAGCCTTGTCCTTCCCCCAGTGGAGTGCTCAGGTCACAGATAAAAGCTCTCTCGTTGAGCTGATGTCCCCCTGCTCAAAGTCTGCACCCAGACAGTCTTATCTTGGGTCAATACCACATTGCTTGCATACCTCAGCTAGTCACAGATGAAACTACTTACATCTATGCACAGTACTTAGTCTGGTGTCTCCAACAGGACATTTGTTACATCCGACCACAGGGACTAGATCAGGTCAGTTACCTCAAGATGCTGCACAGGTTCTGTGGGGTCAGTGTCTTGAAGGAGACTGGCAGGGTTGAAGGCTGACATCTTATGCAAGAGGGTTGATCCAAAACAGGCCTTGGTATTGGGTCACCTGGGTACTAGACATCCATCACTCAGGTGTCCCCCTGGAGATGGCTTTAACAGAACATGGAGTGTCAGGAACAGTTTGTACCCTAAAGTTAATTAGTTGGCTTCTTTTACCAGCAGGGTGGTGGCAGCTTTGGCCCTTAAACATGCCAGCTATCCAACTTTGACCATGTCAAGTCTCTTTGATAGATATGACACTGGTCTTTTCCAGGGTGCCAGAAGTTACATGAGGAACCCTTGGTATGCCCTGTACTTCATCCATATCCAAGTAGAATGGCTTAGTAATGGTTGGGAGGGGCAGGGAAGACACCAGGGCCCTTTTCAAGACTTTGAAGTCCCTCTGCTCAGTCATAGTCCATTACAAGGGCTGAATAGCCTAGATAGGCTTTACTATCTCAGCAAATCCCATCCCATCTACAGCTGGCAGCATCCACCTGCCACGAGGAATTCATGGACCTGTCATTTTGATGAATAAGTGGAGATTTTCAGGATGGCTAAAATACAGTTGTGGGAAAGCTTTTGCTTTCCTTCTTCTAGGTTATAGTCATGATTTGTGACCCAAAGGACTCATAGCTAAACATTTTTGGCGGAGACTCTCCTCTAGGGCTTGGAGGTTTCTCAAAGGCCTTTTGTTGACTGTCTACAATCCTCCTCAGTGGTCGAAGATATGATGAGGTCATCTACATACTGGAACATAATGCTTTGTTGATGGTTTTTCCTAAATTCTACCAGATCAGCACTTCAAATAATATTGTTGAGATGTTGAACCCTCTCAACAACCAACCAAGTCTATGTTAGTTGGCTAGTATATCCAGATTCAAAGGGTCTATCCATTCAAAGGCAAATGTGGGTTGGCTGACCAGGGTCAGCAGAAGGTAGACAAAAAAACTTTTAGATTCATACCTATAAATCTTCCTTTGGGGAGCAGGCAACACCCTTAAGAGGTGTAATGGTGCTGTGGGACAGACATTTTTTCCTCCATTTGTTAACTTCCCTTAAGTCCTGCACTGCTGGTAAGTTTCAAGTGTAGAGCTGCAGGACAGAGAGTAAGGGACTGTTCCATTGGAGAGTGTCAGGGAACAAGAATTTCTGACTCCCTCAATAGGTTGATGTGTTTAGTGATTCCTTGCTTGGCTCTCTGGCTCAGGGAGTGTTATGTGACAAATTCCAGTGTTGAAAAAGTTAATAACTGAAGTGTGTTATAATTATTAATCATTAATATTTATTATTAATATTTATGATGATGATGATGATGATGATGATGATGATGATGGTGATGATGGTGATGATGATGATGTGTTGCTAAGCCTGGTGGGTTCCCTTGGCCCCAAAAAAATCAGGGCACCTTGTTTCTAGTTCCTACAAGTAATCTGAGAGTTGTTCTTCCATTCCTTTTGACCAAGTCCTCATGTAAGAGGTGCTCCCTGGAGAGAGGACGGGTGACCAGAGTATTGATAGGCTTGGCCTGAGTCCAGAGTTAGACTAGTTGAATTCTCTCTGATGAAGATGGTGGCCCTGAGTTTTTGTAATAAATCCCTTCCCATCAATGGGTATGGGCAGTCTAGCATAACTACAAAGAATGATGTACAGTTCCTTGTCCTAAGTCTCTGATCAGGTGGGGTTGTCCATAGAAAATAGGCAATGTGGCCTGTTACTCCCTGGACTGCTATTCTCCTGGAGGTGAGAGATCTAAGGAGTTCTATGGAAACAGAGTATACTACTCTGCGCTCCATTAGGAAGTTAGCAGTTTTGTCTTCTATTCTTGCAGTAATCCTGGACTCTTGATGGCTAATTCATATGGAGCCCTGGCCACATCAATCTTCAGCTAGCTGCAGGATTGGGCAGCTCTTCTCTTCATATGAGCTAGAGTATTCATTCTTCCAGACCAGATCAATTTTGATTTGACATTTTGGGTGGCAATATCAGGTTGCCTCTGGAGCATTTGGTAGGCATCTGTCAGAAGTGCTTGGAATGCAAGGTGTGCACCCCCAGGAGTCCTCTCCAGCTTGTATAATCCTCACCACTACTCTAGTCCTAAGACCCTTACATGTCAGGGTCTAATCTCTGAAGGTCACAGTGATACCTCTAAAATGTTACATGGAGCCTACCAGAGATGACCCATCAAATACAGTTTATACACAGTTCAAAGTTTTTATTTCCACTGGGTTGGACTAATTGTTTAAAGTAGGACCTTTTGAAGACAAAATCCACAACCTGGTATCTCACTTGGCAGATGTAGCAGGGGAGGCTTACACAAGCAGGCAGCTTAACAGAAGCTAAGATAAGTGGTTAATAAGTTGTTGGGGGGAAAGTGGTGTGTAAGCAGGCAGTTTGACAGAAGTAATAATAAGCAGTTAGTTCATTGGGGAGGGATTCTGTGTAAACAGGCAGTTTAACAAAAGTTTAGTTAGTTGCTGTGAGGTGGGCTTCTGTGCAAGCAGACAGCTTAACAGCTAAGATGAGCTAGCTGGGGCGACTTGACCTTGGGTCAGTCACAAGAATAAAAATTCTATGACAGAGTACTATGCTATATTATGCTGGCAGCCTCCTGACCCTTGCATTGCTGCATGTGCGGACTTTGTCATTTCCTCTTGTGCCTGGATTGTTCACGGTATCGTCAGGAGCCACAGGGCGTACCACGTATATCTACCACAGTTTAAGTGTGGTGAGCTTCCTTGTGTGGGTTTGTGTATGGAGCATACACAATGCTCACCAATGATGATATCACCCAGTGTACTCCTGAGCAGTGCTTGAGTGGCACTTAAAGCTTGCTAAGAGGGTAGAACTTTGGAGTTGTCCTGGGGCTGCAGAAATGGCTGTCGCTAAGAGCACAGTCCTGAGAACCCATGCACAGTATTGGATGTGGCTGTAGATCTGCCTGTGACCCTGGTTTCATCGGGGATGGAGAGAGGAGTAAACTGGGTGTTTTCTGATTATTAGCCCAAGTTCAGCTAGAGAGCCCGTTTCCTAGGAAGAGTGATGGATCAGGACATCTTATACCCTTCTCTGACTTCTATATGCATGCAGGCAAGTCTACATATGTCACACACACACACACACACACACACACACACACACACACACAGACATGTCATTCTTACAAACACCCAGCCAAAAACTAATAGAAAAGAGTTGTCCTCATGAAATGATATGGTAAGCTGTGCATATGCCAATCAGTCTGATTTATCTCTTCCACAATATGTACAAGTCAACAAGCCTCATGCTTGGCACCATAAATCCATTTTTATTTCTTAGTCTAGAAATGCAGTCACTCTACTATAGGAGTACTAAAAATAACTGACAAGCTTTGGAGTGTGACTAATGTACCCTGCCATATTCAGCTGAGGTCAGTCTCATTCTGGTGGCATTCTGTGTTCTGTGTTGTACTTTTCTCATGACATGTATATCTGGGAGTTATACCCATCTAGAATATTATTCCTTTTCTATTACCTGAAGTTTAACCTGCCAGCATTCTGACAGAGTTTTTATTTGTAAATTTCCAGCCTCTCAGTGTTCTTATCTCAGATCATCAATGGTTTAGAAAGACTCTGAGAACCTTCCCTTGGCATGCTCGTGACTCCCATCCCTCTACGTTCCAAGAGCTGAGCACTCACCCAGGCCACCCTGAAGTCTGGATTGAGGAAAAGCAGGCCTGCATGTATAAAGGAACAACACATCAGCCAAAGCTTGTGGTTGATAAAGCATAAAAGTGTTTGGACCAGGCAGTTACATACTGAGGCAGGACAGTGAGGCTGATTTATGGAAGTGCATGGAAAGGCCTCTTCCCCAGCCTATACTGTTTATCTGATTCCTGCAGGGATGGGGGAGAAGGAGGTATGCTTACAGAGGCTAGGGCAGGTGTGAGACTTCTGTGGTCAAACCCTGGAGAAGAAGGCATGGCTACCCAAGCACAGTTCATTCTCTGTGACCCTTTGACCATGCTTCAGTGAAGTGTGGCTCAACATCTGAATCCATGTGCAGTGTAATCACTTTTAAGTATTTCCCAAGAAATGACAGGAAAGAAAATAGTATTTCATGTCCTTTCAGGTACAGAAACATGCTATAGTCAATTGCTGTTGTAATTCTTTCAGACTTACCAGTATTAATTTCATATTTTTATTTGAAGTCTCAATATTCATAAACTCAGTAGGAGTGCCTCCACCTGTCTTAAGGATCTAAGGGTTCTGATCTTGAACCTTGGTGAGCTTCGATTTGGAAGATCCAAGCAAACTGTGCAGAAACAGTTGTTACAGTGGTGAATATGGGGGATGGGCTGCACCCCCCAGAGAGGGCCCGATGCATGAGTATTGACTGGTTGAAAGTGTGTGGAGGCAGAAGGAGGCTCTCTCAATATTGGGCTAGTCAAAGTCTTGGGAAATGTGATTCCTTAGAAGTTGAGATCATGTAAAGGCTTGACCCTGGTGCATCAAGTCTCTGCAGGATTAGGCGCATCCTCTCCCACTGAGGCCATTCAAAGCAGCCCTCTGCTACATATGCATTGGGGACCTTGGTCCAGCTCATGTTTGGTCTTTGGTTGGTGGCTTTGACTCTGGGAGTTCCCAGAATCTGTTAGTCTTCCTGTGGGGTTCTGTGGTGGTTTGAATATGCTTGGCGCAGAGAGTGGCACTAGGAGGTGTGTCCTTGTTGGAGGAAGTGTGAAGAAACTGAGGACATGGGCTTTGAGGTTTTCCTTCCAGCTGTCCAAGAGATTCAGTCTTCTCTTGTTTTCCTTTGGAACAAGATGCAGAATTCTCAGTGCCCTGGATGCCTGGACACTGTCATGCTTCTGCCTTGATGGTAATGGACTGAACCTCTGAACCTGTAAGCCAGCCCTAGTTAAATGTTGTCCTTTATAAGAATTGCCTTGGTCATGGTGTCTCTTTATAGCAATGAAACCCTAACTAAGATAAGTTTCTATCTTCTTCAGGGCCTTTAATTCTTCCCCAAGGGGTTTGTGTGTGTGTGTGTGTGTGTGTGTGTGTGTGTGTGTGTGTGTACAAATATTATGTGTATTGCACATAAATGTAGACCTGTGGTAGCTAGAAGAGGGTTATGAGTCTCCTGGAGCTGGAGGTACAGGTGGTGTGAGCTGCCTGATATAGGTTTTTGACCTAAACTCAGGTCTAGAGGGGCAGCAAATGCTGCTTACAACTGAGCTCTCTCTCCAGCCCCAGTTAAGAGTTCTTTTAGTCTTTAAAAGACTCTCATGCCATATTGTATGTGTGCATGTTATATTCTATGAATCCAGTGGGCTTTATAAGCAGCCCAGTTTGCTTCTCAGAGTGTGATTGGGCCCAGATGGTTTTGTTTACTGATAGGCCTTAGCTTCAACAATAAACTGTAGGATTGGGGGCACATCAACATCCTTCCAAATTTTCCTTTGAAAGTACAATCTTTTATTTTGTATTTCTCTTGGGAGACTTTTGGCCACTGTCAGAGTAGTATTCAGTTACTCAGAGCATGCTGATGTGCACTAGAATGGGACCACCCAAACACATCGCTTCCAGTGGTAAATTGCAGTTAGATTGAGACAGGCAGGGAGGAGCACAGGAGCCATCTGAATGCTTGAGAAAAGTCTAGTTGCTTCAGTCAGCTCGCAGGGCAGGTCTCTACAGCTGTGTGCCATCATGTTAAATACCACAGCAGGCACAGCGGAGCCCTCAGCTCACCCCCAATCAAACCTGGACTAGTGCTCTTCAGGACCGCAGCCGTTCTCTGTGGGGCTAAAGCCGCTTTCCACGTCTTCTCCATGTGACAAGTGCTAGAACCCAAGCTTCCAAGTAGCTGAGAGCAAACAGGTGAGAGAGGAGAGATTGAAAGCCAGCGCTTGTATTTTATACAATGATCATTTCTGAGGGTATCATGGAAACTTGTTCTAAAGAACCCAAATTCAGAAATCATTCGAACACATAAAGTCAGAAACATAAACCTATTTGCTCCAAACTCCAAACTCCTGAGTTAACTCACACAATTCATGGCTGGTCCATTTGTTTTGTTTTATGTAATCAGTCTGTTTACTTATTTTTAGAATTTTTCTGTATGTTTTTTACAAACAATATTATTTTTGTTCATATTCCTTAATTCTTCCCCAACTCCTCTGAGATCCTTCTCATCTCCAAGGTTAAAACAAACAAACAAATAAACAGTAAGGCAAAAACAAAACAAAACAACAAAAAACAAAACAAAAAATGAAAACAAAACAAAAAGTGTACACACACAAAAATGGAGTTTGTTTTATTTTGTGTTGGCCAACTACTCCTGGGCGTGGCGCTTGCCCTAGAGGATGGTTGATATGTGCATGGATCCCCCCAGTGGATTTCACTCTCCCAGCAGGTGGCATTTGTACATAGCTTCTTGGTTAAGGGTGGGACTTTGTGTCCACTTTCCCTTCTCAGTCTGAGCTGCAGGGTTCGGGTTTGAGCTCTCACAGGTGGTCCCTCTCAGCTGCCGTCCACTTGTCTGTCTGTCTGTCTGTCTGTCTGTCTGTCTGGAGTCCTTATCCTCACATCAGATGCTTTAACCGCATGTCTGACCTGAGAAAGCAATGCTGACTATTAGCTGGCACAGGCAACAGAGTGAGTTTAACAGGGTAAAGGGACTCTGACTTCTAGCAAGTGCCAAACTATAAAAATGATAGACAAATTTGTGCAAAAAAAAAAAAAAAACTTATTTGATTGGTCACATGGGGCTGGAACCGCAGAGCGCTGACTTGTCCAGTGTATCCCGGATCTTGATCTCTCTCTCCATGTTTCAGGGGCTCTGGGACGGGTATGCATTTGGTCAAGAAGAAAACGACAAAGATGACAACCAACCTTCTGAGAATACTCTATCCCTTGCTGGGCTTAAAATAAGCCAGTGTGATAGTCTGAGTTGCTCTGGGAGGCTTGGCGTGTGCACAAGGCTAGAGGACTTGGTCTTGCCACATTGAGTGTTCATCATGTGTTAAGCACTTCTGTCTTTGTCAAGAAACTCTTATTCTCCTGTAGTAATTGTCTTAGAGGCTTACTGCCTCCATCTGCTAGCCTAAGCCGAGACCTGGAAGCCTCTACCCTCTGTACAATCTAAACTAGAACTAGAATGCTTTCAGCCATTGGGACTTACTGCTGAATAAGCTCACCCTTCCTAGTTCTTTCCGAACTCTTGCTGGCTGCTCAGCTCAGCTGTTCTGACTCAAACTCCTCTCCATGCTGACTAATTTAAACTGGCTTCTCACAGTTTCTTAGTGAATTCCTCTGCTTGGCCTCAAACTAACTCTGGTAATCTGTTCTAATCTTTTGGCTCTTTCTTATGCTCTGGCTCATTTTGTATTCACCTCTGTCTACTTTGTTCTCTCTCTGTCACCTGTCTCTGTACAATTGTCCCAGTAAAACTGCATTCTTCTCTCTCTGCACTGCCCCTTAAGTAGCTTCCTTTTCCTCTCTCTCCTCATGAGAATTGGTGATAGCCTATTCTGTCAAATCTTTCTCTGATTCATCATTTTGTCTGCCCTTCAATTAGACAGCACTTTCAAACATGGGTGCTTCCTTCTACAAACTAACTTTACCTTCATCAGTTGGGTAAAAGTGTGTACTAAGGGCGCATCTGCATTCCAGCCAGAAAGATTAGGGGTATGTGCTAATGGCTGAGCCACACCACAACTAGAAACAAGGTTTGTTCTGTTTTGTTTTGTTTTCTGTAAATAACACAATCTTTGTAATCAAGTATCCTGCAACATGATCTGCCAGAGCTGACACCCTGAAGTCTCCTGAGCTTATGGTAGGGAGCAGATGGAGGCTGTAGCTTACCTACATGTCCAAGACAGCTGAGTGCCAATGGCTGGCTGGACCTTTGCCCTGGCCTGTCCCCTAGTGGTAGAACAGGCTTCCAAATGCAGAGTCAGCAGCAAGTACTCAAGAAGCCCTCAGCCTTGGTAAGGTGGTGGCTCCTGAGGCCCAAGGCTCCAGTGGCTTATCTTGTTTTGTAGCCTCCTCAGAAGGGCACTTGGTAAGAGTTGCTTACCTGTAATTCTGTGAGTTCTCAGTCATGAGGCTCTGAATTTCCATGAGACCATAAACAGCATCCCAAGAGTGCTGGGCTCAATTGAGCTTAACAGAAAATCCATCCATGTTCAACGAAGCAGAAAGCATGTGTTCAAATCTCAAGAGCAAGTACCCCATTGTGTGATCTGAAGAGCCCAGTGAGAGCTTCTGAGCCCAGTGAGGGCTGCCGAGCCCAGTGAGGGGCTGCCGAGCCCAGTGAGGGGCTGCCAAGCCCAGTGAGGGGCTGCTGAGTCCAATGAGGGCTGCTGAGCCTAGTGAGTGCTGCTGAGCCCAGTGAGGGGCTGCTGAGTCCAGTGAGGGCTGCTGAGCCTAGTGAGTGCTGCTGAGCCCAGTGAGGGGCTGCTGAGCCCAGTGAGGGGCTGCTGAGCCCAGTGAGAGCTGCTGAGCCTAGTGAGGGCTACTGAGCCCAGTGAGGGGCTGCTGAGTCCAGTGAAGGCTGCTGAGCCCAGTGAGGGGCTGCTGAGCCCAGTGAGAGCTTCTGAGCCCAGTGAGGGGCTTCTGAGCCCAGTGAGGGCTGCTGAGCCCAGTGAGGGGCTGCTGAGCCCAGTGAGGGGCTGTTGAGCCCAGTGATGGGCTGCTGAGCCCAGTGAGGGGCTGCTGGCTCTCACCAGATTCAGGGACTTCTCTCCCTGCTTTGGCTTCCAGATATTTGAGTGCTTCTCAAGATTCACAAAACTCTGTAGTGGATCAACTTTGTTAAGTTGGTCTTCCTCATAGATTATACTTCCCTGGAGAGTGGGTTTGAAATAACACTGTCATGTGGATTCATTTTGAATGTATTTGGTTCATGGTAACACGAGGCTGGAGATGATCTGAATATATACCTAAGTACACAAACTTTGACAGCAATTATTTCATGCTGAGTATGAAATAACTATATATCTTACAAATAAAGATCTTTAAATGAAGGTTTATGTTGGCCTGATAGTCACTGATTTTTTTTTTTTCATTGTGAACCACTATCTAGGAAGAAGCTGCTTGGGGAGTTCGGGGAGGGAAGATGTGTCTTGGGTCAGAGCTTCAGAGGGAGTAGTCTGTTGTGAGGTCCAGGTCTTCTGGTAGTGGCATCTGGTGGCTGTAGCAAGGGCCTATTTTCATTTCTAGTGCACCCTGGTGGTGGGTCTTGGATTCAGTAGGAGGGATATTCCTTCCCGTGGAACAGTTTCTTTCTGCTAAAGAAATCTGCCTTTTCTAAGTTGCTCAATTGTGAGCAGTCTGGAAACCGTTGTCCTCAATCTCAGCCCATCACAGCATCGCCTGTATCTTCCATCTTCTCTGCCCTGATGCCCTGCTTCTTCCTGACCACTCCTGGAACCCTAAGTGACAGCTACCCTACCATTGTGTAGGGCTGTACTGATAGAGTTGTTACATAAGGCTTTGTGATGCTTTCTAGGGCAGGTTTCCTGCATTTCAGCAAATCATCTATGATAAATACAAAAACCTGATCCCCTTGTCTTACAGACCCCTGCGTGACTCTGACTGCCCACTAACAGTAGCTAACAGCTCCTTAAGGAGCTGACTTCTGCAGGGCAGGCTGCATTTTGCCATTCCATTTTTCGATATCTGTGCAGCCTCTACAGAGTATTTCTGACCACAGGACATTTGTATGCATTGCACTGGTTGTCCAGAAAGCCGCAGCTTGGCTCCTAGATACACTCATGGAAGGAGCTGCTACTATACACGAGGCTGAAAATGCTTTCTCTGAGCCGGGTGGTGGTGGCACTGGTCTTTAATCCCAGCACTTGGAAGGCAGAGGCAGGCAGATTTCTGAGTTCGAGGCCAGCCTGGTCTACAGAGTGAGTTCCAGGACAGAGAAACTCTGCCTTGAAAAACCAAAAAATAAATAAAAAATAAAAATGCTTTCTTTGTTCTCAGGTGGCTCATCTTCTTGTCACATGCCTGTCACACTTCCACTGTATCCATCCTGAATGTGTTTAGAATAATTCCTGTCTCCTATGTGTGTGAGAGATACAGAAACACAAAGAGACAGAAAGACAGACAGAAGGCTAATGGAGGATAGAGAGAGGCACAGGCAGACATTATTTGTGTAGGATCTGCTTCTCCCATTGGACTGGGATACTGGCACAGTGCATATTAGCAATCAGTATTATATTTGTGGAATGAATATTTAAACTGAATAAAAAATTTGGAAATTACTGGAAACCAAAACCTAAAAACCAGAGCTATAGTTCCTAGCATTGAATATCAATGATGCAGTTTCTAACTTTAGGTTTGATGTGGAATCTGTTTACTTAACTTTTGTAGACTTCATTGTACTGCAGTCTTTCTTATTCTCTTTGGACTTCTTAAGAAAAAATATAGATATACACATGTGCACACACACACACACACACACACACAGACTCTACAAGTAAGCAAAGGAGGTAAATTTCAGTGTGGATCATTGTGAAAAACGGTGCACATACTTGTAAGAGACTGTCTTGTCGCATAGTTGTTCCTTTCAGTTGTTTAGTATTCTAGTATACCATAAGGTGTGTGTGTGTGTGTGTGTGTGTGTGTGTGATCCCTACTAAAAACTTACAGTAATTCGTAAAATATGCAGACAACTATTGAATTATCTAAGCAGTCGTCAATAATGTTCACTATTGAACAGATACAAAATGGGTCTTTTAAGAACTGTAAATTTTTGTGCAAACGTTAAGTCTTAATATCAGCATGAAGGTATTATATAAAGATGTTTGCCTGCAAACCCAAGCTGAGCCTTTAGATCTACATAAAGACAGAAGGAGAGGATGGACTCCAGAGTCCTCTCTCACCTCAGTACATACACATCAGCATCCCTCACACTCCATGCACAATACAATAATAA
>JADRCD010169883.1:8959-39488 GCA_019843815.1 Montemys delectorum | reverse complement strand
GGGGGGAGGTGAGGAGGGAAGGTTCTGGGGAGCTGCTCCTACTCGAGGAGAACCCAAATGATGCCCAGACTGTCTACACAAGTCACAGAACCTAGAGGTCATGGCAATGTCCCACTGGTCCCTAGAATCCACCACCTGTCTCTCCAAAACACTTCAGGCATCACCCCAGGTATTGTGCTAGTCACTGGGAATACAACAGCAAAGAACTCAGCCCCTGCCTTTGTGGATGGTTGGTAAGATGGCCAGGTAGAGAGGGAGCTGCAAAACTCAATAAGCACACAGCTAATAGGAAACAGCTCCTGAGCTCTTCCTGTGTCCCTGGTCCTATGCTGAGGGCTCCGCATATATTATCTTATTTAATCAACGAGATGGCTTCATGGGTCAGCACTATTTATAGCCGCATTTTTACTCATTGTGCTGCTTGTGGGAATACAGGAGCGTCACTGGCCCCCTTGGGAACCATGCTGCTGGGGCTGGAGAGAGGACAGAACTGCAGGAGCTGAGGAGATGGAGAAGGAGGCTTCGCTGAAGACAGCTAGGAGCACTTTTAAAGAACGGAGCTGGGAGTCAGAAGCGGAAGCTGCTGAGGTCAGGTGGGAAGAACAGTGTGTCTGTATTCCAAGATAAGAGGACAAGTCTGATGAGAGAAGGGGTGCCGGGGACAGTGGATTGAAGACCCTAGAGGGAGGACAGGATACAAAGATGGCCACCCTGACAGGTGAACTTAGCAGAAGGGAGGAGCGGGGGGGGATGCTCAGCAGATAAGACTCTTCTCTGGGGTTCAAGGTTGGGGGTCGGGAGAGTGTGGGCTGCAGTGACCTGTGAATGCTAAAGATGAACAGTCTTGTGATAAGCCAGCCAGGCACAATGACCTCGGAGCAGTGTTGAGTAGTCCCAACAGGCTGGGACCAGCCAGGTAGCCATGGTGGCACTGAGGCTGACATTTGTAGTCAAGGCTAAGCTGCCTAAAAGCACAAACAGGAAGAGTGGTTAGATGGGCTTAGCTCAGTGTGGGGCCGGCTGGGAGGCCAGGAGAGCAATGAATTTAAGTGAGTGGCTAGACATGGGGGATCCCAGGCCTGGGGTGCTGGCAGTCACGGTGAGGAAGAAGGCCAGGCTAATGCTGCTGGTCAAGCTCCAAGCCAGGAGTTATTGATTTTCATTTTTCAGTGCCACTTGCCCAAATCCTCAAAGTCTGCAGGAGGCATGCCTATTTTACACACAGGCCCCTCCTGCCAGCCGGGTAGCACTCCTGAGTCCTTCTTGACTCATCTCTTTGTCTTGGCTGCATCATCCAGTTTTACAGCAAGTCCTGTAAGCGCTATCTCTGAACATGCCCTGCCCCCAACCACTTGCCTCCCTCTGCTACCACCTAGTGTCACGTGACTACTGTACGGTAGATGGCCGGTCTTCACCCTTGTCCTGCTCTCAGACAGGCTGTGGCAGCACTCCTACAGCACCCTTGTGCCACTCATTCCTCTGACAGGAGTCCTCTCACTGCCTCACCTACACTCTCACCTCTGGTCATCTACCTTCCTTCCTGATCCCATCTACTGATGGCCTCTCGCCACCCTCGGGTGGAACGAACCTTCCCAGTGTCTGGACCTTTCTCAAGGCTGGCACTTGTGTGCCCCGGCGTACCCCTTTACAGAGGTCTTCTTGTCTCTACCATATCAGCGGGCGTCCTATTCATTCTCTAGTACATCCTGTAGGGTCCTCCAAGGCACATAAGACTGCCTGGCTCATCATCTCGCCTCTGCCATGAGTTCCTGCTTGTTATATGGAAACCTAAGCTCTATTTGAACTGTGCATGCTAGGGCTCCCAGCATCAAGGGCTATGCCTGACATAGCAGATAAGATCTGATCAAGGAGGTCTGATTTCTACCTTTGCCCAAATCTACAGAACTGCTCTACCTGCTGCACATCCTTTCCTATGCCCTTGACGAAATGGATCAAGTCCTTCCCTCCAAGAACAAGCTGTCTACACTCGAGGCCTTCATGTCCCATTCAGAGGCCTTGCAACAACCTGTAGGCCTCAGTTTCCTCTTGGACACAGTCTCTTACTAGCTCCTGGTACTATGACTATACTCTTTGCTGCCTTGGGGCATTGAACTATTTCCTTGGCCTGGAAGGTTCTTCCTCCAGATACACATTGGCTTTACCTCCTCCCTCCTTCCAATCTTTATTCAGATCTCACCAAAACCAACCTTGACCAGCAGCTCACCGAACCTGCCTGTTCCTGTTCTAGTTTGTGGGGTGATGTACTCATTAGCCGTTTACAGAGCACAGACCTCACATAATAGGACTGTGAGATGGGCCATTCTAGGCCTGACAGCTGGGTGGGCCTGTTTTGTACTCACAAATGGCTTTAGGCATTTAGACAAAGGCAGAGGAGAGACAACACAACTTACAAGAGCCAAGTGGAGTGACCAAGGGACAAGGAAGGCCGACTCACCAAGGGTCAGCGAGCTGAATGACAGGTAACGGTGGTCCAGAATGTGGCAAGAATAAGGGCGTGGCTCAGCTGACACTGACATCAGCTCAGATGGCCTGCTTTCAGTTCTGGCCTCCAGAGCCATGAAAGAGGAACCTTCTAGAACTGCCTCAGGAACCTAATACAGGTGAGTATTACTCTCTGGGCCCCATAGACATGTTCTAGAGAAAGGGGACCACAAATGTTTGTTTTCTTCTGTTCAGGGATGATACAAACGGCAGTGAATGAGTAGAGGCTGTACTGTCAGAGGGCCTTCCACCTTCAGGACAGAGGGCTAAGATAGCAGCCTGGAGACAGAAATATGGCCAATTCTAGCCAATTATCATCTACTCTGCAATTCCTTATTGCCTATTGTCTAAGGAAGGAGGTGAGGGAAAGACAAGAAAGTATGAGTGGTCAAAGGTTCCTATACTAAGAACACACTTACCCCTGAGCATCTTACCCAGACAGCCCATAGGCCACTAGGCTCCCCAAAGAAGAGATGAGCCATCCCCGTACCCTAACTCAGACCTTAACTCTCTCTTTCAGTGGTAAACATTCAAATTCCAAGATAAGGTCAAGCATGTGGTACCCACTGCCACTAGAGTCTTGACAGTGGTCTTCAGGGAAGAAGGGAGGCTGTGTCTCTTGTGTGAACCAAAGAAGGTAGGAGCTCCTGTCTTAGGAGACTAGATTACATCATGCTCCGCACCCATGATGCTAGGTTACATCACGCTCTGAGTCACTGCCCCAAGGCAGCGATGCATTAGCACAGGCTGCTCCTGGGATTCCCCGAGCAGGTTCTCTTGGGGACTGTGCTTGTAGGAAAGCACTCTGGCTACCTTTTGGGGGGTTCAGGGATTCCAGCATTGTGGATAATTTTGGGTGGAGGCTACTGTGACAGAACTGTTTCTTTTATAACACCAGATCAGTCACCAAATGGAATCAAATGGAATGGAGGAAGCTAGTGACAACTAGAAGGATCATGCTTCAGTGCTCAGGGGGAGCTGCTTTACAATTAGACTCTGGTCACAGCGGGACACAGGTATAGCAGCATGGTACAAGAATAGCAGAATGACACAAATATAACAGCATGATACAGGTGTAGCTCTCCTACTTTAGCCCCTCCCCAACCTCGGCATACCCAACATGGCCTATTTTTGATTGTTTGTTTATTTTGCTTTATTTTTCGAGATAGGTTCTCACTGTGTAGCTCTGGTTGTCCTGGACCTCACTCTGTAGAACAGGCTGGCCTCAATCTTACAAAGATCCACCTGCCTCTGCTTCCCAAGTGCTGGAATTAAAGGCGTGTGCCATCACGCCCAGCTTTCGGAGAGGATATTTTTGAACTCATGAGATCATCTCCCTTCCTCTTCCCTGTAAGGGATAGAATCCAGGGCCCTATGTAAGAAGCTAACCATGTACTCTACCACTGAGCTATACCACTTTACCTCAATACCACATCCAATCTCTAGAATAGCGCTTAGATTATTGGAGACCCTGTGTATGGGACAAGGGCCTGTCATAGCCATAAACTACAGGGCTATAGCATTTGATTCCCATATCCACACCCACCGTCTTTAGCTCCTCTATGACCTGCTGCAATCTGCACCCTATGACTGCCTATCCAGGCCTAGAGATTTACTCTGGGTCATTCTAGCCACACAACAGCTCCCCAAGACATGCACTGCCAACTCTGGTAAGGACACTTGTCCTGGAGATGAACAGGTCCCAGGCCATCTTGCCTCCACTTTGGAAGCCTTCATACTGGTTCCTGTATGAACTTCTGGTCCTTGAGGCCCACAGGTCTTATGATGGCATGTGAGATGCGGTGTCTCCTACGTTACAGCTAAGACCCTAGTTCTGATTCATATTTGTTCTCTCCCTCCCTCCCTCCCCTCTTCTCCCTCCCCTCTCCTCCCTCCCTTCTTCCTCCTTCTCCCTCCTTCTCATACTGCTTTCAGTCTTGACCTCTCTGAAAGCCTTGTACCTCTGTGACCACAAACCAACAATGATTCACCTGTTTCAAACCTGTCACCCCTTTCTTAGCAGGTGTGTCTCCTCTCGACCGTAGGATCTGTCAATATTAAAGTGGGGGGTAGGCTCTAAAAGCAATTGTTATCAGTCTCAATACTGTTGGTGTCTTCCTCCTTCCTCAAAAGGTGGGGAGCAGGAGAGAAGTTTCCTTCTGAATACAGAAACTGGGAACTTGAAGGCAGATATCCCCTGGCCTTGTCTACTCCAGGAGCCTGCTTTTCCCTGCCTGTTCTGGCTACTTACTCCTGGCTCTGTCCTGAGCTAGGTTACCTCTGATAACTGGAGTCCTCTGCGGTATCACTCTCCAGTTTCTCACAGGTGGCTCACCCACTCTTCCAGCTACACTTGGGAAGAGCCGCCATCATTTCAGTGCCCTCCTCTGAAGGCTCGCTGTAGTTCTCACCTCCTTACACTCCAAATCTGTAACTGACTCCATTGGCCGGCCTTCAGTCTCAGCTTCCTTTCCTCTCTTCTTGTGAATGGGAAACTAGTTAAAAACCACCCACCTCCTCTCCACATACCTGCACAGAGAATGGGAATAGGAAAGTACAGTCGGCTTGGTCTCTCAGCTCAGGGGAGGCTCTAATGCGATCACACTGCTTTTTCTAATCTCCTGGATGACCCTATCAGACTATCTTCTGTCTATGCTTCTTCCATCAGACAGCCCACTGCACTGAAGTATCTGCAGCAATCTGAATGGGGTGTCTACCAGCTCCACAGCCATGCTCACCCGCATCTCTACGGTACCCCTAACCATTCATCTGAGCTGTCCATGCTTGAAACTGGGGTTGACTTCCGTGCCCCTTGGGTTCCTACTTGTTTCCCAACCCCTGAAACATTGTTTGAAACAGAGGTCCCTCCAGCTCTCTCTTCTCCATTCCTCTTTACTTTCCTCCAACACTTCCAGTTATAGAACCTTAACTCAGTTTTACTTATATGCTTGTTTCTGTGCCGTGTCTCCATTTGAGCATGCGTTCCAATGAAGGCAGGATGTCTGTCAGCTTCCCTCATGGCCAGCAGAGCCTGACACTTAATTGTCACTTGCTAAATACTTGGTGAATGAATGGATGTGATATGGGCTGCATATACCGCCTACCTCCCTAGTTGCTGTAGAGAGGAAATGGGATAGGCGTAGGAAGTCTTGGCACGCCACATTGCTCAATAACTGGCAGTTCCTCCCGTTTCCCTTCCTCCCCTCCCAGTTTTGGTATCAGCCATTCCCTTTTTGTTCAGGGAGTGCCAGGTCAGAGGCAGGGTTGACAGCAGCCCAGAGGGACTCCCTCAGCCTGAGGCCGAGCTCTGCCTGCTTCACATATAGCTTTCTCTGGCTGGATATGAGCCATTTTGCTCCAACACAGGAGTCTGGAGGCTCCAGAGTGACTGAGAACACTTGAGCCAGCACTGTCCTCACAACAGAGCACTGGATCCGAGTCCCAAGCCCAGCGCGGCCCAGGCCCAGCGCGGCCCAGGCCCAGCGAGGCCCAGGCCCAGCGCGGCCCAGGCCCAGCGAGGCCCAGGCCCAGCGAGGCCCAGGCCCAGCGAGGCCCAGGCCCAGCTCTATCTCCTACAGACCTTATCACAGGCAATGTCTTACTTTTAAAGGCTCGTGAGGTATCTGGCTGCACAGCCCCTGCCCTTTTCTCCAGGCCTCTTGACAGGGATCTTTTTTATTTTTATTCATATGAGACAAGGTCTCATGGATCCCAGGCTGGCCTTGAATTCACCATGCACACTCCTGTGTATGTAGGTGAACGCGCTTATAAAAGTCAGAGGAGGACTGGGCATCCTGCTCTCCCTTATTTCTCTGAGACAGAGTCTTTATTCCACCCAGTCTGGGATCTGCAGCCTCCAATAAAAGTGGAGTTAACAGGTGTGTGTGCAGCTGTGCCTGGCTTCCCCATGGTTTCGCTGCACTGATCCATCTCTCCAGCTCTAGCCTTGAATTTCTGATCCCCCCTTCCTCCACCTCCTGGGTGTTTCCCCCATCCCCAGTTTCCATACCTAGTTTTGTTTTTAAATTTTAATTAATTAATTATTTTTGGATAGGGTCTTACTAGGTAGCTCTGGTTGGGGCAGAATTTGCTATGTAGATCAGGGTAGGCTTCTAGTCACAGATCCACCCTTTGCCTCCTGAGTACTGGCATTAAAGACATGGGTCACTAATTGGCCTTCTAAGCTTAGTTTCCTGCTGTGCTGAGAACTGAATTTAGAGCTCTGTGCCTGCTAGGCAAGCATTCTACCAATTGAACTACATCCCCAGGCCTTTGATCAGGGCTGTTCTGGGATTTCCAGGTTAGCGTCATGCACTTTGGACATACTTTATTCCAAAGAAAGCAAGAAGACACCATCCACCAGAGAATGTTGCTGCTCCCACATGTAGGGAAGGTCTTGGGACTAACCAAGGATACTCTGAGTTGTCCCAGGAAAATCGCCTGCATTCTCCACAGTGTCACCAACAAATATCTCATTCTATGTGTCTAAGACCTGTCACATGGACATGGCTCCAGAGTGGAAGACTTGGTCTGGGCCCACAATGTATGATGGGATCATCCACATATATGATGGAATCATTATACATGCCTAGTAGCATGTAGAGAACAGGCCTGTGGAGTAGGGATGTATTACAGCTGAGTGGTTTGGTGCTTGTCTAGCACATATGAGGACCTGGGTTCAACTCCCACCACTGGAAAAAAAAGGTTACAGTCAATGTGATCAGCTTTAATTATCAACTTGACACAACCTAGAATATCTGGTCTCAATAAACTATTGTGTATGTTGGTTTGCCTGTGGGCATCTCTGGGGAGACTGTCTTAATTAAGTTAACTGATACTGTGGGAAGACCCGGCCCACTATGGGTGGCACCATTTCCTAGTCAGGGAATTCCTGGACATATGAGAGTGAAGCAATCAAGCTAAGCATATGCAGACAAGCTAGGAGGCATGACACATCCATTCTCTCTCTGTTCTTGAGCATCTCCATCGAGTTCCTGCTGCTTCAACTCCCCATATGGTGGATCATAAGCTGGAGCTAAAGTAAACCTTTTATTCCCCAGTTTGCTTTTTGTCAGGGTATTTTACCACCACAACAGACACAAAACTAAGAGAGTCAGTGTGACGTGATCACTAAAAAGTGGCCTCCTTGAAGCATTGGCTATTATAAAGAAAGTCTTCTGTCAGGCCACCCCTGGAGGAAGCACATGCTCAATTTGTGAGGTTCCCTAAAGGAAATGGAAATCAATGGAACTGACTCAGGAGAGGTCTGCCAGGTCAGAAACTGGCACCTGTGGATGCCTCGTGAGGGCAGAGACCTGAAATCATGTGATCACCAGCTTCAAATCTCTGGGGAAATAATACAGAAGAGAGGCTTCATTTGTTCTGGGTGGTTCTGGAAGGCACAGTGAGGAACACAGGGGAAGTTACAGGGCTCACGAGTTTGGCTCTTCAGAGTTGAGCTCTCCAGTGACTGAGGAGAAGAGCACTCTGCTAGGGACTCCTCAGGATTCTGGCCACAGAGACTATAAATTTGCCAAGCTCAGGAGAGTGGCAGGCACCATGCTCTCCCTGGGCTCACTCTGGGCTGACAGGAGTCCCAGCTTCCAGCCTGGTCTGGGTGAAGCACAGTTAGGTGGGTCACGGGAACTTTCCCATAGGGCCATCCACAGTTTGGATTAGCTGTTTTCTCTCTTTAAAAGGAAAACTCTGAAAGGAGGGAGGGAGGGAGAGCGGGAGGGAAGAGGAGACTATTTCCATCCTGAACATCTATCCCAAAGCTCTGGTGTTTTGCCAGGCTTTAAGCATGGTATACACAAGGCTGTTAAAAATAACCCCTTGGCTGAACAGAAGGCGTGGGAGAGGGGATGGTCAGGCGATTCTGCTAGAGGGTGGAAGAGGTGGGTAAGGACAGGGAATGTGTACCCAGAGACCCTGGGAAGGGTCTTATTCTAGAAGAATTATGTAGGCTCAGAGGGACTAAGGGCCAGGGGAACTCTGAGCCTTTCCAGGAAGAAAGCCCCCAGTGCCGGGCAGGACATAACAGGCTGCTGGGGCTGCTGGGTTCTCGATGACCGGACCCACCCTGCCATTTCTCAGTCTTGAATGCCAGCCTAGCAGACCAAGGTCAGAGGAGACAAACAGCAGGAAGCCAAGAAAGGTTCCTAGAGCTCAGTCAAGGACAGAGGCCACCAAGAAGCCTACTGGGTGCAGCTATTGGGGATGCTGGTGATTGGTGAGGGAGCTTGCTGACTTCTCTTTCCATGAGTAGACATATTCCACAAGTGGAATTATTTTATATATCTTGTCCCATAACTCACTTTAAAAGCTTAAACCATAAATTAAGGGGGTTGTGTCTGTCAATACACTTGGACACCATCACCATTTTCATGAGTACACACTGTCAGGTGGGCAGGCTGCCTGAATCATTCTTGCCTGAGAGACATTTACTATTAGGCTGCTTCTCATGTTTTTGCAGTTATTATAAACGTACTACTGAAAGCATGTTGCAATGATATATGCACACACAGGATTTCCCCCTGGTGTTAATATTTAGAAGTAGATTATTGAGGGTTGGAGAGATGGCTCAGCAGTTAAGAGCACTGTCTGCTCTTCTGAAGGTCCTGAGTTCAAATCCCAGCAAGCACATAGTGGCTCACAACCATCTGTAATGAGATCTGACGCCCTCTTCTGGAGTGTCTGAAGACAGCTATGGTGTACTTACATATAATAAATAACTCTTTTTAAAAATTTATTGTTAAAAAAAGAAGTAGATTATTGAATCTAATAAATCCACATTTTATATCCTGTTATACATTCCCTATGTTGCCGCCTTTAATTTTTGAGAGGACAAACTGTGTTTTCTCCTGATTTTCGTTAATCTTTCTTGCCTTTCTTTGGTCCCTCCTCCTTTCTACACTTAAAAGTTTTAAATTTTTATTATTATTTTTTAATTGCTTATTTTTTTACATTTCAAATGTTGTCTCCCTTTCCAGTTCCTTGTCTGAAACCCCCTCCATCTCATTCCCCCTCCCCTTTGCCTTTAAGAGGGTGCTCCTCCACCCACTCCCCCACTCCCACCTCACTGCTCTAGCATCCCCCTACGCTGAGGCATCAAGCCTCACAGGACCAAGGGCCTCCCCCCCATTGCCAGCTAGATAAGGCCATCCTCTGCTAAGTCTGCAGCTGGAGCCACGGGTCTCTCCATGTGTACTCTTTGGTTGGTGGTTTAGTTCCTGAGAGCTCTAGATGGTTTGGTTAGTTGATATTGTTATTTCTTTGGGGTTGCAATCCTTTTCAGATCCTTCAGTCCTTCCTCCAGCTCTTGCACTGGGGTCCAATTTCTATTATTTTTAAAAATGTGTGATTGGAGATAGCAAGATCAGATCTCTTGGATCCCTCTTTAGCTAGAGATCAAGACAGCTGTGAGCGAGCTCTGTATATGAGTGTTGTAACCTGAATTTGGGCCCTCGACAAGAGCAGTACACGTTCTTAAGCGCTGATCCATCTCTCTGGCACCTTTCCTCCTGTTATTTATAGAACCATAACAGTTCAGTTATGAGGAAACAAAGACTTCTAGTATTTCCTCCTCTCACTCTCCAGCACGCATCAAACTACCGTGCCTTTGCGCCACGCTGTCAGAGCACTTCACTTACATATCGCTGCTTGGGCTTGCAGACTTGATCAAAGAGTCACTCAATGAATTCTGACTCAGAATTAGGACAGAATCTCCAGAAATTTCTGAAATAGCCCTGACACATTTCTGCCATGGTGCACTACTGTTTTTGTAGGGTGGCATTCTTAGCATTGATGATTATAAAATCAAAATATCCCTCAACTCGGAAAAATGCTGCAGATTCTCTATGTCCTGCAGTATGGCGCATCCACCTCATTAGTATGCAATTTGTTTTAATCTTAATAAATGGCAAAATTACATGTATAGCAAAGAACTATTTTAAAACAAATTTATGATTTATTATCAGCAAATGTTCATTTGTGTATTTATTTTATCTTTTTTAGCAGATTGAGTGCAGATTTATCAAGAGAGGTGAGTAGGGAGTCCTAAAGGTGGGAGGGGCGACAAGGGAGGAGTGCCTTTTACAGGGGTTTATATACCACACGTGGGGGTTGCACTGTAGTTTCCTGGGTGAAAAGGGGTCACAGGTGGAACAATGGTAAGAAGCCTTGGGTAACAAGAACCCTTTGAAAGACTAAATCTGATCTCTGTGTGTGTGTGTGTCTCTGTGTATGTCTGTGTGTGTATGTCTATGTGCGTCTGTGTATGTGTCTGTGTGTGTCTGACTGTGTGTCTGTGTGTATATTTGTGTGTGTCTCTGTGTATGTCTGTGTATGTCTATGTGTGTCTGTGTATGTGTCTGTGTGTGTCTGACTGTGTGTGTGTGTGTGTCTGACTGTGTGTGTGTGTGTCTGACTGTGTGTCTGACTGTGTGTCTGTGTGTGTCTGACTGTGTGTGTGTGTGTGTGTGTGTCTGACTCTGTGTGTGTGTGTGTGTGTGTGTGTGTGTGTGTGTGTGTGTGTGTCTGTGTGTCTGTCTGTGTCTCTGTTGTGGAGGTCAGAGGACAACTTGTAGGAGTTAAGTTTTCCGTCAGGTTCTTCTTCCACTGTGGGGGTTCCAGGGACTGAACTCAGGTGGTCAGGTTTAGCGGTGAGCATCTTTACCCACCGAGCATCTTGCTAACCCAGAAGCTTGTGTCTTTTAGAGTGGCCTGTCGCGGCGTGCTTGTGTGGTTTTTTTTCAGCTTTTGTGGCCCCTCTTCCTGCTATCTTTAACTGCGCAAACTGAGTCATCTTTAAGATATGACTAGGAAATCCCTTCCCTCAAAAATTATTTTCTTGTTTCCCCACCAGAGATGGCTTCCTCCAGGGGCTGTCTCAGCCATATACCCCACCCCCCCCAGGCTGTATTCACTGAGTGAGGAGGAAAGTAGACACAGTGCTAACTCAGGTTGCTGGTGGCTCAGACTTGGATTTCCTCCAGGGTCTCTGAGGAGAGACAGGACTGGGGTGTGGGTCATAAGACAGTAGTGGTCTGGAGGAGGTCAGGAGAACGGGAAAGACTCAGCTTGGCTCTGGATGTGCACAGCCTCGAGGGGCCCATGAATGCCTTGGGTCTGCACACTCAGTATTGACATACATATCCCACTTGCTCATAAGTCTAGCACCCAACCCTCTCAAATGAATTACAAAGGCAAAGGCAGGAAAGAAAAGCTTCCACTGAATGATGGGGAGACACCATTCAACAGCATGCCCGTGGTCTCCCTTAGCCTTCCAATGCCAGAGGCTGATGATTACAACAAGGCCAAGTGGTTCTATGAAGAGTAAAAGCAGCAGGGCTGTGAGCCTAGAAACTCACATTAAGGAAAAAAGCCTCCTCTGGCCCCTAGGTTTAAACAGGTGTCTCCCTTTTGTGTTCCTGGCATCCTGCACTCTCATAGTTATGAGTCTGTATCATGTAATATCGTTTTTTTTATGTTTGACTCACTTCTGGCCTGAAATTTGGGGGTTTGAGTTAGTCCTTTGCACTGTACCCAATATGATGCCCAGAAAATGGGAATGCTTCTAAATAATGAATGAGAGAGGGTGGGGAATGTGAGGAAAGAAGCCTGCACCCATCAGTTTGGTCACAGCTGGCTCGGCAGATTAGACATGGCCGTGGACGACTCTTCTACTACATCAGGAGCAGCGCTTATCCTTGGAAACAGCGCTCATGGCTCATAGCGATGTTGCTCTCAGCAGGGAGAAACTGGAGGAATCTCTCCTTCAGAGGATGTTGGTGTGTGCATCTCCAGGCAGCTCCAAGCTCAGCATCTCCAGGAGGAGAGCTCAGCATCTGGCTCCAAGGTGCTTCCCTCAGGGTCAGCCACTGGCTTCCTGATCTTGCCAGAAGCCCAAAACTGGAGTCCTGGCTCGCATCTCTGTTTCATGCAAACCTGCACCAGCCACTTGCTGTGTCCTTCCTGACATCCCATAAACCCACCCTTGCCCCATCACTCCTGCCCAGGCTCACCTCCTATAATCCACACTCTCCCCTGTCTGATGCTGTCCCTCCCTCCTCTCTTTCAAACCTTGGCTGACTTCATAATACAGTGCAAGTGTGTCAGCGTAAAGCTTAAGGCTGGTGGCCACCCGGGACTTACGCTCCAGGCAGGCCAAATTGCTTACACATGTGTCTCCTTCCCTTCGTGTGAGTCCTTTTCTAGAGCCTTTGCCTGGAGAGTTTGCTTATTTTAGTCTATCTTTATATTCTTTATTTTTAATTTTTAAAATTTCTATGTGTGTAGGTGTTCCACGTTTATGTATGAATGCCTGGTACCTTTGGAGGCCAGAAGAGGGTGTCAGATCTCCTGGAACTAGAGTTACATACTATGTGGGTGCAGGGAATTGAGCTCTGGCATTCTAGAAGAGCCATCTCTTCAGTCCTTGTATTTTAATTTTCATGACATAATAGTTGTGCATGTTTCTGGGGTATGGTGTACTTTAATACATGTGGGAGATACGTATGATTGGGTCAGTGTAGCTGACATAATCTTCTGTCGACATTTGTGCTGGAATATGACTTCCTCTCTGCTGTTTCCATGAGAACACAGCTACCCTATGAGTTCTCAACCATAGCTACCCTGCCAAATGGTAGACATTATTCCTTCTAACATCTGCTCCTGTATCCGTTAGTCATCCTTCTACCTCTATTCCCTTTCCAAGTCCTGGAAACCACAACCCATTTCTTCTGCACAGACAGAGATCAGCATCCTCCCTTCCACACCTAAATGGTGAACACGAACTGGGCCAGACTTGTTTTGTTACCATGGTGTCCTCGAGTTCCAGCCGGGTGGCTGCAGGTGACAGGATTCCATTCTTTTTGATGGTTGACTGATGCTCCGCTGTGGACATGCTCCCTATTTTCTTCATCGACGCATCCATCCATGACTCGGGCTGCTTTCCCATGTTGACTGTCGCCAACAATGCTTCTGTAAACATGGGGATGTAAACACCCCATGGATTCATACCAGTGGTAGAACTGCTGTTTCATATGGGGGTTCTATTTCTGTTTCGTTTCATTTTAAATTCTTACATCCTTTTTAAAGATCGGGGGTAGCTTACAGCATGGAGGCTGATATCAACTGGCTCTATTTCTGTTTTCCACATTGCAGTACTGGTTACATTCCTCTCACAGGAAAGAGAGTTCCCCCTGCTTCACACTCTCACTGGCATTTCTCATTTTCTGTCTTTTGGGTAACACTCTTTCTAAGAGGGGCCAGAGGACTTCTCAGAGTGGTTTCAATTTGTGTTTCCCTGGTGACTTGTGATGCTGAACATTTTTCCCATACACTTGGTAGCTATTTGTGGCTTTGTTGTTGCTGCTGTTTTCTGTTTGCTTGCTCGCTTGTTTGAAATAGAGTCTCACTATGGGCCAGGTTGTCCTCAAGCCCACAATCCTGCCTCAGTCTCCAGAGCATTGAGATTAAAGGTCTGTAGCCCACCTGACTCCCTTGTTACTTGTATAATGCACCTTTGTTTGTCTTTTGAGACATGGTCTTTAGTACCAAAAGCTGGTCTTGGACTCTTTTTTTTTTTTTTTAAAGATTTATTTCTTTATTATATGTAAGTGCACTGTAGCTGTCTTCAGACAGCCCAGAAGAGGGCGTCAGATCTCATTACGGATGATTATGAGCCACTATGTGGTTGCTGGGATTTGAACTGAGGACCTTCAGAAGAGCAGTCAGTGTTCTTAACTGCTGAGCCATCTCTCCAGCCCTGGCCTTGACCTCTTGATCCTCTTACCTCACCTCCCGAGTGCTGGGATTACAGGCTGCACCACCATCCCTCGCTTGTGTACTTATAAAAAGCACGGATCCGGGCTGGTGAGATTGCTTAGCAGGCAGAGATTCCTGCTGACCTGAGTTTGGTTCTCAGAACCTACATAGTGGGAGAAGAGGACTGACCTCATTCAAGCTGTCCTCTGACCTCAATACACATGCTCTTGAGTAGGTGCATGCGTACATACAATAGATAATACATTTTTAAAGGAAGTGTCTTTCTGGGTTATTCATTCGTTTTTAAATCAGTTACTTCCTTGTCAAGTTGATGAGATCCTTATAAGTTCTGGAGATTAATTTTCTGTTGACACGGCTTGCAAATGTTTTCTCTCAGTTTGCAGGCTGCTCTGTGCTCTGTTGGCCGTTTGCTGTGTAGAAGGAAGCTTTCGGGTTTGCTACAATCCTGTTGGTTAGTCATCTGCATTTGTTCCTTATGCTTTTGGGATTACATCCAAGACATCTTTAATTAGGCCAATATCCTGGAGCATGTCTCCTGTTTTCTAGTAATTTCATTGTCTTGGGTTTATGCTTAAGCCTCTGGTCCATTTTGAATTCACTTTTTATATGGTGAGAAACAGTGATCTGGGTTTTTTTTTTTTTTTTAAAATACAAGTGGATAACCAGGTTTCTCAGCACATAACTCAAGAGATTCCTCTAACGGATGCTCTGGCTGGCTGCCTTGTTCAAAATCAGCTGGCGGTAAGTATGTAGGGTTGTCTCTAGGCTCTATACTCTGTTCCACCAACCTATGGGTTGTTTTTAATACCAACATTATGCTTGTACTTTTTGTTGGTTCTTGAGACAGGGTCTGCTTGTGTAGCCCAGGCTAGCCCCCAGCTCATAGAGATCCACTTGCCTCTGCCTCCCAAGTGCTGGGATTCAAGGCTGCACCACTGGCCAGCTTGTTTGCTTGTTTTTAACTCGTTCTTCTGTCTCTTCCTTATAGCAGAAGAAATGTTAACAGCCTTTTGTTTGGGCGTGGCTTGGGTGAGCGTGCCAAGACTAGCTCAGAGGAATCTCTCTCTCTCTCTTTTTTTTTTAAAAGATTTATTTACTTTATGAGTACACTGTAGTAGCTGTAGCTGTCTTTAGACACACCCCAGAAGAGGGCATCTGATCCCATTACAGGTGGTTGTGAGCCACCATGTGGTTGCTGGGAATTGAACCCAGGGCCTCTGGAAGGGCAGTCAGTGCTCTTAACTGCTGAGCCATCTCTCCAGCCTCTCAGAGGGATCTCTTTAGATGCACGTGTGTGTCTGTCCTTCTGCTCTGCACCAAGTCACCCACAAGCCGGCTTTTGTGATGCTCCAAAGCTGCCATTGGTTCCTTGTATACCTGCAGAGCTACTGTGCATTAGCCTCCATCCTGGGCAGGACTGAGGTCTCTTCAGGCCCACCCCCACTCCCAACTAAGCAGTTTATTTATCCAGAGCCAGGGTGGGGTACTTAACTGAGCCCCTACCTTTTCAGTTTTACATAAATTTCATCAGAACCCTTTGATCCAACTTCAGTTTACTTTTCCCAGATGTGGCAAAACAGCTATCTTGGATGCATTTCTCAAAATTGTCTTCCCAATGTCCAGTGTAATTCCAGGCACTCAATAAAAAAATGATGAATCCTGGGGTAAAGGTGCCTGTAGGCAAGCCTCATGACCTGAGCCAATCCTGAGGACCCACAAAGGGGACGGGGACGCGTGCACGCACAGACACACAGACAGACAGACAGACAGACACAGACAGACGGACGGACGGACGGACACACATACACACACACACACACACACACACACACACACGCTAAATAAATAAATAAATAAATAAATAAATAAATAAAATCTAAAAATATGCTTGAGCCATTGAGGGAATTCCCTAACATCAGTGTTTGAGAAAGAATGGTCTACACTTAATATATTCTCAGTCACTTCAGCTTCTCCCTACTGTTGATGCTGGTGGTGTCAATGTGCATTGCGGTGCAGCGGCCTGCACATGGAAGCCCGATGATGAGTGAAATGTCACCTACCAGGTGACATCTGAGGTGGCGTTGTAAACACAAACACAAAGGGACACAAAGCATATGTGTGTGGACAGTGCACCACGCTGAGTGCTGGCTTCTTTCACCCAGTGCCCCTCTCCCCACAGCTGAGGGGAGCGGCCTGCAGCACAGTTCTGCAAGAAAAGACTGCAGTCCTTGGTGCCGCCAACACTTGAGCTGCTTGTAAAAGTAAAGCTATGGCTCTTAGGGACAAGACTGGGAGGCATTCCCTGCTGAGGAATGGCATGCACAATGAACAGGTATCAAAGAGGAGTTTTCAGGACAGTGCCCGGAGGTTAGGTACCTGGAGACATCGTTCTCTGGTATTCTGACAGCTCTGTCAGGTGGTCAAAAGGCTTAAAAAAACCTAAATTATAAGTTATCAGTTGCATCCTGTGTGGCTGAAGATGCCAACAGCCACCTTCCTGCTGCGCACAGCATTCCTGTATCAACAGCTGCCAATCACCTGGGTTTGTGTGTACAGTCCACACAAGTCCTGACAGCTCCTGCCCAGAATGTATTCCGAGAAGGTGTATGCGGAGTGGAGGCAGGAAGGGGGTGAGGACAGAGCAGCAACAGCACTTCCTGCCCCTGACTGAGCCCTGACTGCAGGCCAGGCTCCAGGCCATGAATTATGGTCATGATGGCAACTGCCCAGGTAGTGGGGATCACAGTCTCCACTCTTGCAGATGAGGCGGACGCTCTGCTTGACGAAGAGACCTATGTAGGGGTCACATAGCTCAATAAGTGGAGAAGCAAGATTGAGACCCAGATTCGCCTGGCTCCAAACCCTCATCTCTTTTTCCCCCTGTGTGGACTGAAAGCCAAGGCCCCAGCTGCATTCAGTCTTTGCTAGGACAGCATAATGAGCCACTGTGAGCCTGGTCAGGGTACTGGCATGGCTCTACCCACAAAGACCAACGAACCCATGGTGAGGTCATGGGGCAAAGATGCCCTTCCCCCATCCTGACCAGCAAACAAGAGACAATCTGAGCATGGCCAGATCACCTCTGCTCAGCTACCAAGCTCCCTATTCCTCCAAACACAAGGTGACCCTCAGAAAAGGGCTGAGATAGAGCGGGTAATTAACCCAGTCATGTTCCCCCACCTCCCCACCCCGTCGTAGGGCAGGTCTGAGCATCCTCTAGCTGGAGGGAAGAGGGGATCTACAATTGTAAGCCATGTCTCCAGGTGACTCTGACTTGCCAGCCTCCAAGCCCTGCCTCTAAAGGGGTAGCTGGACAAAGTGACCACTGCTTACAGAGGCTGGCTCTGGGATTCTGTGGCCGAGACTGGCTGGCCTTTCCTTCTGTGTTGAGCTCCTGTGTGAGGACTGGGCCAGAGATGAGACAACCAGGCTTACTCTCTCCTCCCAGACCAGTGTCTTCTGTGTGGATGCTCTGCTGGGCACCTGCTGACCCTAAAGCCCAGGTTCTTCCCTAACAATCTAAGGCTGCAATACAGTAAGTTTTTGTGAGGCAGCAGTAGACAGAGCTGGCAGGAGCCTGACCTTCCTGGCAGCAGCCTTTCCCATGGCATCCTGGGTTCTGTTCTGCTGCCTCTTACATCTGTCTTCATTCTCCCTGAATAAGACTGGCTGTAAGCAGGGTACCATGGGCTCATGAGACCCACTCCAACCAGTGGTCATTCTTGTGGCCTCCTACCTCCAGAGCAGGGGAGAACTGGAGACAAGTTCACTGGCTAGCAGGAGTACTTGTGAACATAATGATCCCTGAGACAGGCACACGGACATGGACAGGGGCTAGCAAGGAGTACTCCAAGGGGGAACCTATCCTGAGCAAAGTCCTAATCCCATTAGTCCTGGAGGTGCACACGGAGGGTGGATGGAGTGACAGAGACTGAGGTGGCAATAAACTTTTACTTGGCCAAAAGCTTGGTGCTCACAGTTACTTTGGAGGTAAGAGATCAGGACCAGAGGTAACATCAGGCACGAGACTAATCAGCCCCCCCCCCCCCCCCAGAGAATGGTTTCTGAGCCCAGGCCCCAAGCACATGCCTTACACCAGTGGATGTCTGCTTCTTAGGGTGAGCTCTGCAGCTGGCCCTGGGCCCAGATGTCCTATCTGGAGGGTTGCATAGCAGAGTGACGATGTCTGTCCTTCAGATCTCTCAACTCGGCTGGCTACGGGAACACGATCTGAGCCCTCAGAGCGGGGTGGGGAGGAAAGGGGGGATGAGGCACAAAGATGCCACAAGCTGACTGCAGGCTTGGCTCTGTGCTTTCATGACGCTGTCAGGGGCCAGGCACGTGTCTTCCCCGCCAAAGGCTGTCCTCTCTACTTCTTTTCATTTTTGATAAAGTTCTCAGACTGTCCAGGCTGGCCTAGCATTCATTATATAGCCTAGACTGGCTTTGAACTTTCAAAATCCTCTTGCTTCAGTTTCCCAAGTACTAGAATTACAGATGGAAACCATTAAGCTCAGCTCCCTTACTTGCAGAGATGGGGGCCTCTGTATTATCAGGCAGAGCAGAGTTTCCAGGATAGGCAGGCATGGCCTACAGTCCTGCCTCCCCTGGGGAGAAGTGGGTCTAGGGCAGGTTTCTCTCTTCTATCTCTGGCCATTTGTGGAGGACAGTCACACAGTGACAGCCTCCTCTGGGAGCAGATGAGCAGGGAAAGTGGGCAACTTCCTGAAGGTTCCGTCAGCCATCCTATTTTCCACCCCAAGGACTTTAATAATGGGTGGGACGGAGACTCAGAGCTCTCCCTCTGAGAGCCCGGAGCGAAGCTCAGTTTGGAAGCAGGCAATCAAGCTCTTATTTTCAACAGCTTTCTCTCCTCACACGCAGCAGAGCTCCCCACGTGGGGACCTTGTACCTGAACCAAAACAAGCAAAGCTGCTAATCTGCCAAGATCAGTCTTCAAATACCACAGGAATGTAGCCTGCCTGCTCGCACCAGGGGCTGGGCCGGCTGCTAGGCACCCCAGGGCTTCTGCTATCTGGTGGCTGGAAGCCCAGAGCTGGGTCTGCTGAGGAAGAAGCTGCCCTCAGCAGTGTCTGGTCTTCCTACTGAAGCCTTAAACTTCCAACCACACTTCAGCTACAGACTGACCTCTCCTCGCTCTGGTTTAAAGGCCGGCCTTTCCAGAGTATACAAGCTGGGATAAGTGTCTCCCTGTACTGCTGTACTCCGCAGGCACACCCACCCCACCGTCTTCCGGAGCCTGTGCTCTTCCCAGCACTGTCCAATGCTTCTCAAGATCTGTGAAGGACCAACTGGTTTTCCTCTTTACACTTCAGTTCTGTCCCAGAATGATAACTGTACAAAATATATAACAAAGAAGAGCCACAGGGAAATTAAACACCCATGGAAAATGTAAGCCCCATCTCAGAATTATTAGGCTAATCAGTATAAACTCACTGTTATTGCTATGAACATTTCCAAAACTTTAGTCTGTTGGCAGAAAACCGTGATGAGGACCAGTTCAGATCATTTTTCATCCCAGGATACACCACGGATTCTAAGATGACTGATACACAGTTTGGGGCATTCTGCTGAGGCTGATGCCTGCCTCACCCTCAGGTGGAAGTCACAGGAGGCTGAGCACCCCAGGCCCTGACCTGGGCAGCTGTGATGAGCACAGTAAAAATGCCTTTTAGGCGTGTAAAAATAGCTTAGTCAGGATCCCTACTACATCATGGCTGCACCTGATAACCAGAACTCAGTGATGTCACTCTCTCCTGATAACCAGACCCAGTTCTGGAACCCCATGATGCCCACTGAACAGTATATAAGCAGAGATCAACAATGTTCTGAACATCTGGAGAGACATCATCTTGATCAGCCTTGCGGCGGAGAGTCTCCACCAGGATCCTGACCCTTGAACCAGAGACTTCTGTTAAAGATGGGACCTAACCTTCAGCTAAGGTGAACAGCCTTGGGAGATAAGCTTAGGCTCATAGTTAGGAATTTGGGGTGTGGCCCTGTGTAGTGACCCTCAGCATAATAAAATCCACCTGCTACACCAACTGCATGTGCCTACCTTCTTGCTTTTGACAGCAGTTGCACTCTGCTTTGGGAACAGTAACAAGATTGAAGCCTAGCACACAAACTCACAGCCAGAGATAGCACACAGTGGGTCAATAATAAGTACCATGCTAAACTGTACGGATCTCCAGGCCTCTAGGAAAGGAGGCCCGTCCCAAAACAAACTAACAATCCATAAGTCTAGCCATCTACTAAAGTCCACCTGTGAAGGTTAGGAGGCAGAGCAAGAAGGAAGAGACTGGGCATGTAGCTTTAGGGCCTTTGAATGGTGACTGAGGGAGAACGAGTTACTTACTATAAAGGGTAAAGGTAGTTACACTGGATGCTAAAGAACATGGTGGGGACAGTGGGAAGTGGATGGCCAACCAGACACAGATGTCAGTTCAAGCCAGGGTCAAGGACAGGCGTCATCCTGCTCAGTCAGTCAGTCAGTCAGACAGGCAGGCAGGCAGGAAGGCAGACAGGCTGTCCTTCAGGCAGCTTTCTGCGATCCTCAGAGGAGTCTCAGTGTGCCCCTGCTCTTTTCAGAGGGAAGCCAGGGTACCCAAGGGCTTGGTGGTAGTGGGAAACCAATCAAAAGCAGTTAACCCAGCCTCCAAACAAAAGGAAAGGAATGTGCACTCCCCCAAATGATGCACGGTTCAGGGCCCCAAAATAAAGGCATAGGGTGGGGCTGCTGAATTTGGTTCTGGCTCTGTGCTACTGTAACCTCTGACAAGTGACAGCTTTCCCATCTGCAAAACGGGCCTAAGAACACTTAAGATAGGGTTGTTGTGTAGAGCCCGAGGTCAAGCACAGTGTCCAGTATTGTGCTGGCTAGCAGTGGGTTCTCTAACAACTGTGACGTTGTTTGTGCATGGCTGACTGCTGCAGGGGGTGGATCTCCCAGATCTACAAAAGTGTATGGCATCTGTGGAAGGAACCACGGGGCAAACAGTGACAGCACACAGCCAATGAGGGACAGGAGAAACCAGAACACAGAGAAACGAGAACAGAATGAAGACCCAGGTTCCCCTCAGAGGGAGAGGTCGGAGGACCTGGTGGGGCTGGGGTGGCCGGCTGACTTCAGAGAAGAGTCTATAGATCTGAGGAAGGTAGGGAGCTCAGCAGCTGCTTAGATAATCAGGTGGAGAAGGAGGGGGGAGGGAGGGCCCAGAGGGCTTGTTTAGGTGAGAGTCACTGAAATCTGTGCTGTGGTCTGATTCAGTGTAGTTGGAATCTGGGGGACACTGGGTTTAAGATGATTCAGAGCCAACCAAGTGGAGCTGTCCTTCAGGAAGTTGGGTCTTTGGGTTTGAGAGTTGTCATTAGCAGAAGCTGTGGGTGAGAAGGGAGAAGGGCCACCCGGAATGGAATGCAACAGAACTGGAGTGTGCCTGCAGTGAAGCCTCAGAAGGACTCCTCAGAGTTAGCAGGTCAGAGGAGGGAGGGAAGGAGGAGACAACTCAAGACTTTCTAAACATATGGAGAGCCACCATGAAAAGAGTAGGCCGGCTGCCTGGAGCATTTGTCCTCGAAGGCTTTCTGATGGACAACAGCATTTAAAGGGAAGAGGCATGGGAAAGGACAGAGGACACAGGTCCAGAGTTATCGGACACGGAAAACAGGAACTCCTTATTACACTATTGGCAGGGCAGGGGCTGGGCATCTTCCTCTGAAGCACAGAGATCTACTCAAGTGGGGAAGAAGACTCCATATTTTGTGATTTATAGTATGGGACGGACGGAGCCCACGCCTCCCAGTCTTACTACGCCTCCCAGAGTTGTAGAGATAAAAGTTCCAGGATCCTTTTCTGGAGGGGCAGAGAGGAAAGTGCTTTGGAATGTGGGGATACCAGCTACTCAGTTGCCTTGGCTAGGAGCCCACAAGCTTTCAAAGCCCCCAGGCAGTGCAATGGGCCTCCTACACCTTCTCACGCAAGGGTCCTAAAACAGGCAACAGGGAGCATGTTGGCTCCAGACTTCCTGCCCCAGAGAACTCTGCAGGGTCTGGACGGCCACCCTTGTACTCTAGGGAATGTACCAGCCTGGATCAGGGCTCAGAAGTCAAGAACCACAATACTGAGCCTTCCTAAAGGAAAGTGTGTCTCAAAAACAAAAAACCAAAAAAAACATAAAAACATAAAACCCCATGTTTTCCTCCTGCAGAGATGCATGATGGGGCATCACTCCAGCATGGCCTCAACAGCCATCGGCAGGCATCTGGCTGACATCTGAACCCTCCCACCTGCCATCTGTCCACAGCTGTGGCACAAGGCATAGTTAGGCATGGAGGCTCTGCAGCCAGAATACTTGGATTTAAAATCCAGTTTCAACCAGAGGTGATGATCCATCTCTGTAAATTCTAGCACTTGAGAGGCTAAGGCAGGAGGGCTGTCAGGAGTTAAGGCCTGCCTGGGCCACATAGTGAAGTTCAGAATGAGGCCTGTCTTGAAAAACAAAATGAAACAAAACTCCTAGACAGCTTTCATCCTTCCTTATCTTCGTGACTTCAGACAAATCCCTTGACTTCTCTGTGCTTCCATTTTATCTCATGGAAACTGGACTAATGATCAACTCTGTCATAAAGTCGTCAAGAAGATTTAAATAGAGAAATAGGAAAGAGTCTTAGCACAGAGCCATTGGTGACTGTGCCTTTAACCCTGCAGCACAGGACAACGCTCTGCTTTCCTCTGAAACTGATGACCATGGGCTTTGCCTCGGGAAGATACTCAATTCTGAGTGGCCCAAGTGGTTACCATATAAAAGACATGGCACTCAGGCTGGAGAAATGGCTCAGTGATTAAGAAAGCACACACGCTGGTTTTGCAGAGGACCTGAGTTTGATTCCCAGCACACATATCAGGAAGCTCAAAATTGCCTGCATCTGCAGCTTCAGGGAGCTGACACTCATCTGGCCTCCTTGGGAGAATACACACATGCACACGTGCACACACACACACACACACACACACACACACACAATACATATTCTAAAGGTATGATACTCAATGAACTTAATCATATCTTCTACCAATATGCAAAAGAGTTGCTCACATGTATGAATAAAGGATTGCCAGGAATGTTGAATATCAGCTATGGTTCTAAGTGATGCATTTAAATGAATCATGTTTGTTTCCCCTTTAAAACAACATTTAAAGTATTTATTGTGACCTACTCTGAGATGTGTATTTATTTCCCAAATAGTAAAATAAATAAAACAACAATAACAAAAACCACAAACTCATCTGATTATAATGAAAGTCACTGGCAAATGGAACTCATTTGCTAAGTATCCATCTTACTGGAATGATCTAACATTTACATAGCCCCAGGAGATGTCATCTGGTTTCATTTTCCTGACTTATGTGGGCAGCAATGCTCAGACTTTTCCAAGTTCACACAGCTGTTACATGAGAAAGGCACGCAGCCTTGAAGACACAGCCTAACTCGCGCATCTTTCCAGCGCAGTGTGCACTGCATGGTGCTGCTAGCATTTTCCTTTTGCGGTTCTTCACTAAGAGTGCAGGCAAGCATCGTGCCACAGTTCTCACAGCCTGGACTCTCAGTTTTTGGAGAACAGAAATTAATACTAACTCATATATGTGTGTGTGCTTGTGCACACACACACACACACACACACACACACACACACACACACCTCTTTTCTGATGCTGTTTACCTTTTGATTTGGGGAGACTGGTTGAGGATGCAAGGTCTTCTGCACCAGGAGTACTGTAAAACCCCTGTAAGCCCCCATAGACCCCTTAAAATGAAGTCCATAGGTTGATGGTGCTATAAAGAGATGCTGTATAGATGTTTCCTCCAGCAGCAGACTCCAAGCGCAGAGACCCACAGTTGAACAATGTGCAGAAGTACCCTGGCACCCGCACCACTTAGCCTTAAATGGGACGTCTTCAACAAATCCCACTCCTCAGGGCTCAGGGAACCCTGAGGTAGAGGAAGCAGAAAGATTATAGAAACCAGAGGGAATGGAGGCTACCAAAAGAACAAGACCTTCAACACACAGTAGGGCCAATGCACATATGAACTTACAGACAGTGGCAGCATGCACAGGGCCTGCACAGGTCTAAGCCAGATGCAGCTGGTGGCCAACATAGAATGAACTCAATAGCATTGTTAAGAGTTTTTTACCTTACAAGTCTTTTGTGTATACATTATAGTTTCTGATTTTGTGTTTTTATGGGATTTATGTGTGTACAAACGTGTGCCTCTGCATCTATATATGGTTCTGCGTTTTCTCTTTGGCTCATTTCCTTCTGTTTTATTATTTTATCCTAACCCAGGTTGATGTGTGTATGTATGTATGTGAATATATATAGGTATGTATGTATACATATGTATATATATAATATTTTAGATGTCTGTTTTCTTTTTTCTTTTCTTTTCTTTTTTCTTTTTCTTTTTGTTTTTTGTTGTTGTTTGTTTTTCGAGACAGGGTTTCTCTGTGTTTCCCTGGCTGTTCTGGAACTCACTCTGTAGACCAGGCTGGCCTCGAACTCAGAAATCTGCCTTTCTCTGCCTCCCAAGTGCTGGGATTAAAGGCATGTGCTACCACTGCCTGGCTAAATGACTGTTTTCTAATGAAAGGGTGGGTATGGATCTGGGTGGGAGGCAACACAGGGAGGATCTGGGAGGAGTTGGGGTTAAGGAACCATAATCAGAACATACTGTATGAAAAAAAAAACTACTTTCAATTAAAAAAAAGAGAGAAAAAAAGATGATGTTAAATAGTTGATGGATCCTGCATGTCAGCCTGGTTCCAGGACTGAAACTGGGTTAATTTGTTACTACAGAAGAGACCAGAACTATGTGTGAGCTTGTATTTCTGGGCTGGACCTCTTCATGCTGGAGACTGTGCAAGATGGCATCTGTGTTCCTCAGTTATGGGACACGAGGAACGGATCTATCAAGAACACAACTGCAGTTGAGGCCACATTAAACGTGCATTCACCAGTATCAAAAATGCCTTATGAAAGTTGTAGGCTACAAAATAGGCTATTGCAAGTCAAGAAGGTTCCCTTGGCCCAGCTATGATCCCAGAGTCTGATAGTGTCTTTGGGTTTCCAAGTTTCCTTTGGGCCATACAGAAGTTCCAAAGTATGAGAGTAGAAACCAAGATGTTAGTTCAGACCTCTTTCTTTTCTTTTCTTTTCTTTCCTTCCCTTTTTTTCCCTTCCTTTTGGGAGGGGGGCGGTCGTCAAGACAGAGTTTTTCTATGTAGCCTCCCTTGGCTGTCTGGAATTCACTCTGTAGATCAGGTTGGCTTTGAACTCATAGAATTCTGCTTCTGCCTCCGAGTGCTGGGATTAAAGGTGTGGGACACCACTGCTGGCTCAGGCTGTTTCTGTAGCACCTGATGCCAGCACCAGAGGTGGCAGCCACTATGGGTCTCAACGTTGAGTCAGAGCAGTGCAAGTCTGCATCGGGTTCTCCAGAGGAAAGGAATCTAGAGCATTCCACAGTTATAGATGCTTTCTCTGCTCCCAGAGATTTCGTGTTCATGTGAACTTTATTTTAAAAGCCACCAACAAGAGCCCTGCACTAGTAAGCCTTTGAAGTCATCTTTGTGTTTCAACACAAGGTTCTTTTGTTGGCACTGGTGAAATGTCATCAGTTTTAGACCATGCCTATGTTCATGCATAACAAGCACCAATGTTCCATTTCTATGAAGTTTGAACTCTGGGGCTGGCATAGATGTATATGTAAGAGTGTGCAGTGATATTTTTCCTTATTTGCCAGGACACTCATAAAAATTATGGTCTTGGAAAGTGATGGTTGATATTTTTTATTTAGGTGTATTGCATATATTTATGTATTTTCATTTGTATGGACTTGTTGGAGGCGTGCTCGGTTATCGAATGAAAGCACAATTTGATGACTACTCAGTTTCCTTATACTTAAAACCAATTTACATTGACTAAAACCAAATTACACTGATAGAGCCAATCAACTTTTGTAAAGTTTGGGGGTGGGAGCGGGGATTTTTTTTTTTTCATAAAATAAAACTGTTTCTTTACTTTTTAAAAAATACTGATGTGGGCTGGGCAGTGGTGGTGCATGTCTTTAATCCCAGCACTTGGGAGGCAGAGGCAGGCAGATTTCTGAGTTTGAGTTTCTACAGAGTGAGTTCCAGGACAGCCGGGGCTACACAGAGAAACCCTGTCTCGAAAAAAAAACCAAAAAACAAAAACAAAAACAAAAAACAAAACAAAACAAAAAAAAAATACTGATGCTATAATACAACCCAAAACCTTGAATTTATCCAGTGTTTCTTGGTCTAAGTGTCAAGAAATATTAGTTACTCATATAGAAAGCAATCTAGGCTCTAACCTCACTCCTAAACCCAAAATTGACAGACCAATAATTTAAGAAGATGTTATAAAGTTAAAAATAAAAGGACATAACAAGAAGAAAGTATGTTACTTATTTTTTTTCTTTTTTCTTTTGCGTCAGGGTCTCACTATACAGCCCTGGCTCTACTATAACTCATTCCGCAGACCAGGCTGGCCTCAAACTCCCAGAGATCCACTTGCCTCTGCCTGTGCTGGCATTAAAGGTGGGCCATCACATATGACGTGATGGTTGAGCTTACTGTAAACTTGAAGATTTCAGCATCCCTGTGGAAACAAATCTCAGAATGTCTATGGGTGGTTTATCCAGATTAGGCTAAGTGAAGTGTCAAGACCCAATATCAAGGAGTGGGATACAATCCCATGGACTAGCATCGTGGACCGAACAGAAAAGAGAAAGGAGCCGAGGCCAGCAAGCTTCCCTGTGCTTCCCGACTGTAGGCACAGCGTGACCAGTGCCTCACACACCCACTGCCACACCTTCCCAACTATGCTGGGGAATGTCCAACCCAACTGTAAGCAAGCATAAACCTGGGCTGGCGAGATGGCTCAGCGGGTAAGAGCACTGACTGCTCTTCCAAAGGTCCTGAGTTCGGATCCGAGCAACCATATGGTAGCTCACAACCACCCGTAATGAGATCTGACGCCCTCTTCTGGTGCTGTCTGAAGACAGCTACAGTGTACTATGCCAGAGCTAGCGAGGCCAGAGTACTCATACACATAAAAGTAAATAAATAAATAAATCTTAAAAAAAAAAAAGAATAAACCTTCTTTCTGTCCTTAAGTTGCTTTTTGAAGGATACCTTATCACAGAAACAAGAAAAGAAACTAAGACAGAAAGTGTCGTCAGAAACTAACGCCCACGTAGGCAAATTCTAAAAGCCAACTCGCCAATAACTTCCAAAATTAAAAATGCTTGTAATGTTTGATCTGAAAATAGCACTTTATTCTACATAGTCTTGCATGTGTGAAAAGTGATATACAAAAAAAGGTTACTCATAAAGTAATGTTTTTAAAAGTGGAGTTTGGAAACTGTCCACCAAAAGGGAAGTGCTTAATTAAAATATGGAATACCTACAGGACAGAGTGCTATGTAAAAAAAGATGAGAAGACTCTGACCTGGAATGCATGCCTAGCATCTCAGCACATGGGAGGTGGGTTAAAAGTTCAAGGCCAGCCTCAGCTACATAAGTTCTATGCCAGCTGTGTTACAGGAGACACTGTTTCAAAACAAACAGGGAGACAAACAGAGGGGGCATTTGCTTTTAGCTGTCATGGGATACAGAGATAAGTTTTGTCCTCCAAACTTAACACCTAGAAAAATATATGAAACAATGGTCTTCAGAAACAAACACAGTGAGCCCCAAAAGGCCTCTCGGACTGCATAGTGTCAGCGTCCAGTCTGCAGTGAGAATGGGAACCTAAATAAAGCTTGGAGGTCTTTCTGAGTCAAGCAAACACCGACATTTAGTGAAGGCCATAGAGCAAGTGACAGGACAGATTGCTTCAGATGCAAGAGAAACACAGAAATCTCTGAAGATCTGCAAAGGGCACGACCCAAATCTCTGGCCAAGTATTGATCTGTGCACACGTGAGAGGAGATGCAGAGGCTAAGAACCACCATGAAGAAGTTTAAAAAAAAAATTCTAGCGTTCATACCAGACTAGAAGCTGTTTCTATTCCCATAAAGCAGAGTGGACATGCACCAGCAAGGGCAGAATTACTTGCTAACATAGGAAGGAGGCTTTGGCAGTGTTCACAGGAGGGCACTGCGGATAAACGGCTCTGGAGAGGACTGCTCAAGGCTTGCTAACACTACGGCAGCGAGCCTAAAGGGCTACTACAGTTTCCAGGTAACTTAGCTAAACGTACCAAAATACAGTGCCATTTAAAGGGTTATAACAAAATCTAGCCCAGAAAAGTGTGAAAATATATTACGTCCAATAATTACCAGGTACAGAGCCAGAAAAATATGCACCAATAGAAACCATCCCAGAATTAGCAGACAAGAATGGTAAACATCTTGCCTCAGTTACTTTTCTATTGCTATGGTTAAGACACTATGACCAAGGCAAATTCCAGAAGAAACAGTTTATATGGGGCTTACGGTTTCAGAGAGTTAGAGTTTATGGCCATTGGGATGGGGAGCTTGGCAGGCATGGGGCTGGAGAAGTACCTGAGAGCTTATGCCTGATCCTCAAGCAGGCGGAGGAGAGAGCGGGGAGGGGGCTCACCTCCAATGACACGCCTCCTCTAATAAGGCTACACCTTCTAATCCTTCCCAAATTGGGTACCAAGTATTCAAATATATGAGCCTAGAGGAGCCATTCTCAGTCAGGTCTTCACATAGTTACTATAAACATGTTCATTAAGTAGAAAAGGAAAAGGGGGGAAGGGCAAAACAACCCATGGACATAAAAAAGAACCAGACAGAAGATATAAAAAGACCTAAAGGAGCTCACAAAAAGAAAAAAAAAAGAAGAAAGAAATCTAAAAATATACAAAATGTGTGCTTGGATTGTTTTTTTTTTTAAAGATTTTATTTATTTATATTATATGTAAGTACACTGTAGCTGTCTCCAGACACTCCAGAAGAGGGAGTTAGATCTCATTAAGGATGGTTATGAGCCACCATGTGGTTGCTGGGATTTGAACTCAGGACCTTCAGAAGAGCAGTCAGTGTTCTTAATCACTGAGCCATCTCTCCAGCCCATGCTTGGATTCTTTATACCTTATGACAATTATAGATACTGTGGCTTAGATATAATTTTAGATGTTACAAAAGGAAAAAAATCAGACAAAACAACCAAAACTATGAATCCATGGATCATCATGCAAAATAAGCAATGTACTTGGCACCATGGATAAAGAGAAAAACCTCAAAAGGCGGAAGCGAATGCTTCTCTTAAAGAATAAAGAAGAAGAGAAAACTTTCTGGCAGAGATTACCTAAGCTTTAGATAAAGAAAATAGCAAGCCCTAAGCAAGTGCTTGTTAAGTAATTCAAGAAAGTCACAAGTAGTGGTGATAAGAAGAAATAGCTGTTTTAAATCCCACAAGGAGATGTGGCTGAGGGAAGAGCTGTTGCCCTGCCAGGAAAACCTCCCAAGCCAAAAGCATAACAAAGACTTGACTCCGGCAAACTGAAGGACTTCATATGACATTCATGTGCACACAGGCATACCCATATATGCACACATGTACTTGCATTCACACATGCATACACACATATGCACAAAGTTAAAAGAGGTTCTTCAGCCAGAAGATGGAAATATGTATTTATTGAATGTTACTGGAATCGCTAACATCTGTCCCTTCTGTGACTGCCTTACTGCATTGGGTGTAACATCTTCAGGGGTTCACACTGCAATGAGTCAGAGTTGCTTCTTTTTCCTGCAGAAAAAATACTTCTCTGCCTGAACTTGCTTTGTTTTCTCTTCATCTACTGATAGGCACTTGGGGTGCTTCTAGCTTTAGGCAGTTATGAACAATGACTCTATGACCTTGTGTGTACAGATACCTGAGTCTTTGACTTCGGCTACTCTGGCTATACACACAGACGATGAATTGCTGGATCACAAGCTGAACCTGCTCTAATGATTTCAGGAATGGCTCACTGTTTCCCATAGTAGCTACACTGTTCTAATTTCTCTACACCTTACAAGGTCTTGCTAGCTTCTGTTTTGTTGGCCAGTAGCTATATGTATAAGGTGACAGCGGTGGGGGCTGCTGCTGCTGCTGCTGTTCCTCCTCCTCCTCCTCCTCCTCCTCCTCCTCCTCCTCCTCCTCCTCCTCCTCCTCC
>JADRCD010169881.1:0-12377 GCA_019843815.1 Montemys delectorum | reverse complement strand
ATGATGATTCTCTCTCTCTCTCTCTCTCTCTCTCTCTCTCTCTCTCTCTCTCTCTCTCTAAACAAATGAGGTTAAGAAAGACATGCTTCTCTGAACCTTTTTCTTCTCTCTTTAAAAGCATTAGAAATGTAATATATAAATATTTTATGTAAATAGTTATGCTTGATTGAAGCAGAAATATCTCAAGCATGCCAAGCATTTGTGCTAGTGGTTTATAGATATATTAGGTGACAGAGATGCAGAGCTGAAGGGATCATTCCTGAGTTTGGATTGGGTAGTGACTTTAAGTCTTTAGGCCATGACGGTGACAGGGGTGGTGGTGGGGGGAACATAACATGATTCTTCTGCAATTTTCAGAAGCATATACATACATAAAATTAAATGGAGATATACAAGGCAATTTGTGCTTATTTATTCAGTTTTAATAGTAAGAGTAATTTATAAGTTGTGATATCAAATGTGAAACCATGTTATCCTGATCTCTGAACTATTTCACAACATTTAGAGTATCCTTCCTCCCTGTCTGCCCTGTACAAGAACATCAACCATTTTTGCCTAGCTCAGAAGGTCCCAATTCTTCAATCACAATGCTTTTCAGTAAATTCATTCCTGGTAACTCTTAACTTAAAGAAATACTAATTATCCATTTGTTAAATAGGTTTAAAAACTTCATAAATACCTGTGCTTAACAATTTGGAAGTTCTTCAGAAATCATATATTTTAAAAGTCATTTCATTTTATTTTTATGAAATATAATTTCTCACAAGACATCTGTGCTTGATAAATTCTATGAAATTTACCAATGAATGTTTGGACGTTTTCCCCTTCATGTTATGCCTTGAAGAAGACTTTCAGGTAACACTTGCTTTTATTCACAGCCACCTAAACAATCTTGGTGATTCACAGAACACAGCATCATTAGAAATTTTGTAATAGGGGCTGGAGAAATGGCTCAGCGGTTAAGAGCACTGACTGATGGCTCAGTGGTTAAGAGCACTGACTGCTCTTCCAGAGGTCCTGAGTTCAATTCCCAGCAACCACATGGTGGCTCACAACCACTGATAATGAGGTCTGATGCCCTCTTCTGGTGTGTCTGAAGACAGCTACAGTGTACTTACATATAATAAATAAATAAATCTTTTAAAAAAGAAGTTTTGTAATACAGTGTTATGAGAAACTATGCTCTGCTTTCATCTAGCAGTTTATATGCTGCATAAAAGATGTACAGTGCAACTACATTTCCTATGAAAAAAATAAAAGTTTTGAAAACTCGAGTCTTCCACATGAGTTAATTTGCTCAGCATCTGGGACATTTTTCTCTAACTTTGGAAGGTTTTGCCCTAGCATATTCTTAGAAAAAGTCTTTACCTTGCTTTTTGTCATGCTAGGTAGATTGTGATACAGAAATGGATTGGAAGTCACTAAGGATAGGCACCATTCCACCTCCTATCCCCATTTCATAATGAGTAGCTCTTAAAGGTAAGTACTGAAACTACATGATATTGATAATTGGTCAAGAATGGTTCTGTGTAAATCACTGGCCCAGATAACATCCTCAATTGCTCAGAAGGCAATCTACAGATAAGTATCTAAAAAAGTCTAAATTGACTGTCCTGCTTGGACACCCTTTAATAAAGAACAGTATTTAACATTGTCTATTCCTGAAAGAGACAAATCTCCTTAGGCTTGTTAATCACCTGGACAGGCTAATATTACCCTGGAATATTGTCTGTTCTAGATGATCTAGGAGGGAGGCAAAAGGAAGGAAGGAAGGAATACGGGAAGAAAAGAGGAAAGAAAGATGAAAATATAAAGGCTAGTGAAAATGTGGTGAAATGTACACACATGATCTTTCTTGTGATGGCCCACAGTTCCCCTTAAGGATAAGCTCCATTTAACAATGGTCCCAGGGACCGTTTGCTGCTGTCACCCTTCAGAATCTGCTTGCCTCTGCTCTGCCACAAATATATATGTCTTCTATACAATACCCTGTGTGTTTCTTCTCAGTTCTTTGGGAAGAGGCCAGAAAGTCAGAGCAACACTCCAGAGTTGTGTCATATATGTACCTCACCAGGTTGACAGGCCACACTTTGGAATGTTGAAAGTGAAGGCTGTTTCCCCTGTATGGTAGCATCTATCAGCATCACTAACTGTAATTGATGGACATTAGCATTCCTGAGAAGTAGTGCCAACATTTATACATGGAGAGAACAAGACTTTGTGAACTGTAGAAAAGATCCTGGTTTGCCATTGGCTTTCTAGTAACATTCATTTGACAGTATTATTAGCATGTATTGAAGTTAGGAAAAACAATTTTTAATCCACTGTAGTATGATATGTGAATTTTGATATCCTTAAATTTATCAATGTCTTTTTCTCATTTGTATCCTTCTTGTATGAGTGGGCTATGGTACAAAAGCATTGAACATATGACAGGCTCTACTGACCTGGCACTGTTCTTTGATTTACTGATCCATTGTCTCTATTGTTTATTTATGAATGTGTTCATTCAGCTTTTTGTATAAAGTACTTCATAGCTTGTATATGAAGAAGTATATACATAAGGCTATGCTTGTATATATTTAAGGGATGTTTTTGGAGATGGGGAAAGCCAGATTACTAATATTAGCTAATTATAATGGTACATGGTGTCTCACAGTGGTTAATTTGTAATTATTGCTTAACTCAGATGTCAGAAAAGACAGGATAGACAGGATAGATATATACAATGATCCCTGTCATTCCCACAGTTGACAAGCTATAGAGAAGATCATCAGTTTTTGGGTTGTCTAGAGTGTTAGGCAAGGTGAACAATTATATGTAAATAAAAAAATCCATGCTATAATCTTCTCTTTTTTTGATAGATCATAAAGGATTTATTGAGATTTGAAGTATATTCTGACTTGTACAACCAAATTTCTCAGATTCAAAAAGGTGTGCTGCTTGTAGTGTTATAAGTAAAGGATTAATATTGTTACTTATTCCAAATTCACAAAATGCATATCCAGAGGTCTATGGGGAAAACTACTCATTATCCTAGGATCATTACCAGATAGACTTCACAAAGGAGAAAACATCTCAGTCTCAGTTGAACACTAAAGAAGGATTATTATATCTCTAGAAAGTCGACATGCTTTACAGGCTGAAGGACAGGCATGAGTACGGGTGAGTCCCCAGGAGCGTGGCATGTATGCAGTGGGAACTGTGAGTGAGTTAAAAGACAAAGGAATCTTGAGATTATCTCGGAACTAGAAGGTACACTTGCAAGGAAAACTGGAAGCCATGTTAAGATATCCGACTACTTTATCATGAAGGAATTTAAACAAACTCACACTTAGCAGGATGGGGAGTGAATTTAAAGGCTATAAGATCTATAATAAGAAAACAGTCCAAAGATGTAGTAATCTGATTGAGAACAAAGAGGGCTAGGAATAAGGATGAAGGATCGGGCAATCTAACACTCAATTGACTGGACATAGAGGTTTAAATCTGGCCCTCTGTCCTGTCTACCCTCCATCTTCTTTTCCCTCGCTGACTGTACTTCCAGGTGCATACAGGGATCACTTCTAGTGTGAATCTGATCAGCAAATCTTCCAACCTCATGCTCAGATTCCCCCCCCCCCCCCCTTTGGGACCTTGACCACAGAGCCTTCCTTCTAGCAGCCCATATCTCTGTTCCAGACAGCTGCAAAGATGGCTTACTCTTTGCTTTGAAAAGCCACTCAGACCAGGGCCACACTGCCGAGCACATGTGGTTGCGATTTCATTTATGCTTTATCATTTTTCATTCTGACATAAGAGCTCCTCTGCAGCGGGTGAGAGCGCTGTGCATTGTAAGGCGTAATGTGAACCGAGGGCTTCTGCTTCGTGCCAGAGGAAACGTGATTCAGAAACAATTTGAGGGCAACTGCAAGGTGATGTGGCCCAGAGAACCAGAAGCTATTGAAACTTTAAACATCATTTCTGGACATTATAATATGTTCTGCAGGGCAGCTTGGAAAAACAGGAAAAAAAACCCTCTTTGGCCAGTCCATGGAGAATTAGAAGGCTTTAAATATCGTATGTAGAAAATGGTTTTTAAAGGGCCACAGGCGCTTACAGTCTCAGAGGCTAGACTAGAAGCATGTCCATCCCATGAGTACACGAGACACAGAAGCCATGAGAGAAGGTGGATTTTTGTTTTTTTTTTGTTTTTTTCATGCTCACATGGATATTATGGGGCTTCTAAGTTGCTTCATCTCATACCAATCTTTCTCTATGACAGCCAAAGTTTGCTAGTCTGCTCAAACTAGATCCATTGAAAACTGAAAAGTCATACTTGTAAATTTTTTTCCAAAAGATAGCATTCCTATTGATCTTTGCAGAGTGACATTGCAAAGATCTATCTCTATATGGTGAGTTTCTTAGGGGTGACAAGGCAAGTTGTGTGGATCAGAGCAAAGGCTCAAGAAAGTTTGATGGAAGAGTTTGCAGAGGGTAAGAAGAACAAAATCAGGTAAGAAAGGAACCTCAGAATCACAAGGTCAGCATGCAGCTTTCATGTGAGGAAAGTAATTCAGCATTCTCCAACCAGAGTTTGATGTCTCAGATTTCTTATCAGTTTAACATTGAGGCGTTTTGGCTCTCCTGGTATCATTGACAGCTCAAGATGTACTGAGGTCATTGGTATATCCTGGCTCTATGTGATGTTGTCACTTCAAATGTTGTTATTGTTTTGTAGGACCCAGATTATCTCTTTTTGTCACTTTTTAATCAGAAACCACAATCTCCCTGACTTTAGTGATTGGGCAGAAAGGTCACATGGTTCACCTGGTTATACAAAATGAAATTTTGTAAACAATACTTTCTCCTAGACTGTATAAAATACACTTTAATTTTTTGACATTGTAAATACATCATCCCCCCCCCCCGCATGTCCTCCCTAACTCTTTTGTGTGCTCCACCACTCTTTTTCAAATTCATGGCCCCATTTTTTGTTTTTACACACACACACACACACACACACACACACACACACACACTGAGAGAGAGAGAGAGAGAGAGAGAGAGAGAGAGAGAGAGAGAGAGAGAGAGAGAAAGGTATTACTGAATATATAAATACAACCTGCTTAGTACACACAGAACACATTGATGCTCAGTGTTCCCTATTATAACATTGTATACTGTTGGGGTTACATTTGTGTTACTTATTGAATAAATAATATTGATATATCCATAAGAACTAGTATCTGCAGTGTTTCTATATGGTTTTAGAGTCCTCCTGATTTTATTTTTGTTTCCCAGAATCCCATTCAGCACACTGAATTGCCATTAATTATCCTATTATATTTTGCTGTTATTTTTCCCAGTAGCTGAAATCCAACATTATAATGGGAGTAAATAAAAATCTGTTTGATCAGCTTAATAGTTATCAGTAAGCTTCCCTGCCCAGTACTTATAAAAATAGTCTTCACAAACATTCAAAAGAACTATACCTGGTGTGTATGTAGAAAGTGTTTTAACTTAGATTTGAAAGGAGATATAGCCAATGGATCCAGAAAAGACACAGAAGCAGATAGGGAAGGCATGATGACAAGGAACAGAAAGCTATTTTATCATCTTACATCTGTATTAAGGAATCAGTGGGTGAACAGAAAGTAGGATAGGGCTATAAAGCCTCAAGGTCCACCCACAGCGACCTACTTCTCCCAATGAGGTTCCATTTCCTTAAAATTTCAAGGCGTTTCTAAACATTGACACTAAACGAGGACAAGGTTTTTAAATGTATAAGTCTATGAGGGACATTTTACATCTCATAGCAATATTCAAAAGAGAAATATAATATAGGTAGACAATCAGTTAGTTGTAAATGTACTATTGGCTGTCCTAAGTCAGAAGATGATGTGGATGCCAATTGGTGGACTGTGAGTTCCCAAGATTGTCCTTAATATGGATGCCCAGTCACAGTCACACCATTGGGAAACTTAACTTCTGTATTGCTACAATGCCATTTGCTGATTGGCACACTTGTGTTAAGAGTTAAAGACCAGGAAACAGCATTAGATTTCTAGGCGAGGTCAAAGCAATGAGACTGTCCAGTGCCTGAACAGATGGCATATGGCATGAACTGTTTACTCCATCCCTCCTTACTTGTTCATAGCTATTACTTAGCTTATTAAAGCAAATACTTAAGTGAAAGTTGCTTAAGTTTATTGTAGCTTTTCTTAATATTGCCTACTTCTGAATGTCTTGGCTTATGCATTGGTTTTGCAATTGGAATGCTGTTTCTCTGAATCAGCACCCATGCTGAACCAATTGCAAATGTTTCTTGGAGACTTTTCCCAGTAAGGAACCCAAATTATCACCTGTAGAGCTCCTCTGTAGAACCCCCATTCTCTCCACACACGTGTTCCATCTTCACTTATTTTGTTTTTCATGATTGTTCTGTGATGTTCTGTGATTGTTCTGTTTGTGTACAGATGGGACACACCTGTACCCAAAGACAGAACGCTGGGATCCATAAAGGAGGAGGATGCAGTACTTGTCTAAGGGTCTGGTATACCTTACTCAGTACACATTTCTAATTCCTTCTACTGAGCCTGTGAATCTCACTTTTCCTTTAGTGATGGATGAATAAAATTCCATTGTGGATATACACCATATTTTCATGATCATTCATCAGGTGAAGGGACTTAGGTTATTTCATTCCCCACCTATTGTGAATAGAATGGCAATAAAAAAAATGACTGAACAAGTATCTGTCCAATAGGCTGTCAGGTCCTTTAGATACATTTTCAAAGGTAGTGTTCTTGAACCTTACGGTATCTTAACTTTTGATAATTCGCCATATTGATTTCCATTGTGGCTGTACCAGCCTGTGATCCCAGCAGTGAGTAGAGGTTCTCCTTTCCCCATATCTTGACCAGTATTTGTTGCTGATTGTTTTGCTTTGGTTTGTAGTATTATCATTATTATTATTATTATTATTATTAATTATTATTATTATTAAAATAATTTTAGCCATTTTGAGTGAGGCAAGCTGGAATCTCAGAGCAGTTTTAATTGCGCTTCTCTAAGTTTAAGGATGTTAAACACATCTTCAGATATTTCTTAGTCATTGTTGTCTCTTCTTTCAACAACTCCTTGTTCAGAGCCGTCAACGACAGCCCTTCACTTTCACTACTACTGATCCGAGAAGCCTCAGAAAACACAAGGCAGACTTAGAAGAGTTTGGCAAATTGGGAAAATGAAGTAGACAAAGTAGAATAAAAATTTACTGAATGACTTTAGAATTCCTAAACCCCTGCCTTCATCTCCGAATGATGTTATTCCTACAGGTTTGCCGTTCTGGATAAAGGCCTGTCCCAGTAATGACATCTTAATTTGATCACCTGAAAAGGCTCCACTTGTCAATAAGGTATTCTGAGGTATTAGAATAGTGAACTTGTCAGAAGTTTGGGATAATATGGTTTTATTAAACTCATATTAAGATGTACTTACTGAGAAAAGATGCTTCACTTGGACAGTGTAAGGAAGAGGAAGGAATGGACATGTTTACGACTCCCTTGTGACCCTCAGGAAAGCTCTCAGATGGAGTGGACTTAGAATTGACAGCTCTATTCCTTGGCAGAGATGAAGACTCACCCATCCCTGCACTCAAATGTAACACCATCTTTACAAAGCATAATGCTGGAAACACTTTCAGGTTTGTTTGGTTTCCTGGTATGGGTGGGTGTGTGCTTTACCTGGTAGCATAAACATTTTAGCCTATTCTGTAATTTCAATTTTCAGTGTGAATTTATGAGACATTAACTAGCATGCAGTGATTTCTTGTGAAAGGAAGACTAGGTCAATCATTTCTCAGCTCATGACTACTGAGTATCCTGCTGAATCTATTCTTTTGCATAGTACACCTATGCTTTCTTGCTTTCCCAGGTTGTTTTCAGCTATCTTCAATAATTGTCTTGTCATTCAGATTCCTCAGTGTAGAGTCCCTCTCAGTATTCCCTAAAGTTCCCAAGACCTTATGTGACCTCTTGTTAATCTGTGCTTATGTTCGTGGAAGTAGCTTAGAGAAAGCTGCTAGTGTTTGCTTAGTAGTCCAGTTTTACCTTTGGAAAATGATTCACACCTTCAAACTGTCCTAACATGTTCACTGACAGAAAATTGAACAAAGGAATAATATAATTTGATATATTTTAATACTTTTAACGATCCATCCATGCTTTCCAGGTAATAAGCATATCCACCAACCATAATTTGTTCCTTGTATTCCATAATCCATGGATCCTGTCTCTCTTGATTTCTTTATATGTCCCCAGGGGAATCTTCATATATTTTAATTAATTTATTTATTAAATAATGTAGTGTATATTTGTGCCAGGTCCTTTGCCAGTGAGTACATGACATCTGAGACATCTATGCTAACAAATACATCAACAGTTTATTTCCTTAATGTGGGTAATATTTCACAGGATGAAGGTCCCAGTTTAAGCACATTTTTATAGACATGCATTTTTATATTTCCTTCGTCAACATATAAGACAAGAAAAACTGAGCCCAATAGTGATCACATGATCTAAGACACTAACCAAAACTTTCTACATTGTAGTACTCCCATTTGACACTCAACATTGCATTGCATTACAGGTGAGACTTCACCTGTATCTAGTCCTGGTCTTTAGTTTATAGATGTTTTTCATTTTATTTATTCTAATAGAGATCTGATGGTATCATTAAATGATTAATGATATTGAGCATATTTTCCTATGTCTACAAACATACTGAATAAAATGACAAAGAGATCTAGTGACCATGGCACCTGAGGTCAATCTTCAGATTACTATTATGAAGTTTAGGTTTAAATAGAGAGAAATAGATATGCCTCATTAAGCAGTTCTGGTTAAGACATGGTCCCCTTGTTCTTCAACTTCACAAGCATGTTTATTCCAGCAGCTTAACTTTTACATATTTCATTGCACATTTTATATGTTTTCAAGTAACATTTGTGTCATGCAAATATTGTGCAGTGAATAACATTATTGCCTTCCCCCCCCCCCATTTTCTTTGCTTAGATTTGCTCTGTAGAGGTTTTAGCACAGTGTTGAATAAAGTGACGAATATCTGCAAAACCAGAAGGCTGGCACAGGGAGCCTATCACCTTAGCTGCCATGTGGCCTCTTGAGTCCTGCCTCTAAGCATTCTCTCCATAACACAGGTTCAAGTTTTTAAAAGCAGTGTACACTGAACAGCTAGCTACCTTTCGGTGGCTACTCCTGATGTAAGCATTCCATTATGTAACCATTGCATGTTATATCATTCCACATTCAGGAACTGCTGAACAGTGAGGCACCTCATACCGATATGGTGCTCAAAGTTACACGGCACTCTAAAATGAGTAGTAAATAGATGAATACTTTTGCTACTATCTCTGACTTACAAGTACAAAAGTAAGTTGTTGAGAAAATATATTTATCAGGCTTTCTATCACTGTGACAAATTCCTGAGAAAACCAAATTAAGAGAGAAACAATACATTTGCTTCACATTTTCAAATGTTTTAATCCATAGACTTTATTTCTGCTACTTCTGGGCTCAGGAAAGACAGAACATGTGACAGAAGTATGTGCAGAGACTGCTCATTTCATAGTGGGCAGGAAACAGAAAAGAGTACGACTAGGAAAGATACATGTCCCTTCACAATTTTAGTTTATTCCTTTTAGTTTTCAGAACCTCCCAAAATATATCAGTATATAAAAATAAAGAACTATCCCATGAGGTCTTTATGAGGGAGGTCTTACTATCCAATCCACAAAACACAGATAAGCAACAAAATCAGTAGGATTGGTATCTTAGGATTTTACTGCTGTGAATGGACACCATGACCAAGGTAAGTCTTATAAATGACAATACTTAATTGAGCTGGCTTACAAGTTCAGAGGTCCAGTCTATCATCATCAAGGTGGGAGCAGGGCAGCATTTAGGCAGGCATGATACAGGCAGAGCTGAGAGTTCTACATCTTTATCTGAAGGCTGCTAGTGTAAGACTACCCTCTAGGCAGCAAGGGTTAGGGTCCTAAGCCCACACCTATAGTGACATACCTATTCCAACAAGGCCACACCTCCAAATAGTGCCAAACATACACAAACCATCACAGTTTGTAAAACAAAAATTAAAGGAAAATCTCTTTAAACCCAAACTTCGTGATGGAGAGGTCATTGTACATAGATGACTGTGTTGCTGAGCCATCTGTGGCACACATGGCTAGACTTTCAGGCACAATATCATTATGTTGTAATGATTCCCTTCAAAATATTTATGCTAGTTTTACTTAGAAGTTAATGTGTTCATATTGTAATCAGGTTGAAAGTAAAGAGTTATTTGCATTGCATAGGCACATTGCTAGCTGGCTGAATGTACTCAGTTTGTCTTCATTACCTAGGAAACCTGTAGTGTTCTTCGTAGGCTACTGAGGTACCACTGAAAGGCTGAGAAAGAAAGGAATGATAGAGTGAGTAGTCTGTGGTCAACTTTTTCCATCAGTGCAGCATTTTTATCTGTATTATGCATTGAAACATCATTTCTCTTTGCAATAAAATGTTGGTATTCGAAATGAAATATATAAAACCCTCAGAGCTCCCAGGGACTAAACCACCAACCAAAGAGTACACATGGTGGGACTAATGGCTCCAGCAGCATATGTATAGAAGAGGATGGCCAAGTCACTCATCAATGGGAGGAGAGGCCCTTGGCCCTGTGAAGGTTCTATGCCTCAGTGTAGGGGAATGCCATGGCCAGTAAGCAGGAGAGGGTGGGTTGGCAAGCAGGGGGAGGAGGGAGGGAACAGGGGTTTGTTCTTGTTGTTTTTTGTTTTTTTTTTGTTTTTGTTTGTTTTTTTTTTGTTTTGTTTTGTTTTAGAGGGGAAACTGGGAAAGGAGAAATCATATGACATATAAATAAAGAAAATATCTAATAAAAAATAAAAAACCCTCAGTAAAAATGAAATAGGATTAAGTGCAATATATATTTAAATATATCTTTAAAAATATTTGTACATAAAGTACCTTACCTTTTCAGCATACCCCTGAGGCAGATCATAAGGATCTATTTGTCACATACCACAATAACATGACTCCTTAGAAACTCTGCTGAGAGAATCCTGCCCTTGTCTTCACTCTGGTGGCCTAGGACAACTTTAAATGAGCTGTATTGACCTTGATACACATTGTCTTCCTCCTATTTACATTTCTAAATAACTGTCAACCAGTGCATAAACCATGACACTCCCTGTCAACAGCAGCAATTTGGGGAGCCATATTATCCTCATTGCTAGAGATTAAATAACTAAATGCCAACAGTTTATCTTAAGTGGACTCAAGGAATTCTCATTTTGATTTTCCCAATGATAAAATGTTCAAATTCCAAGGGTCTTAGTAAAACCAAAAAATATCTATTCAGTCTTCTAAAGGTTCTTCCAGCAGTCCTATTAGTTCAGGAAGTCAAACTTACTTCTGCCTGTAAGTACTTACTGGCTTTACAGTTCTTGCCCCTGTCTATCAGTGAGGAGGCTTCAAGGTAAACTGAAATTTGCTGTTACATACTAATGTGTGTAAATTAAATTGCTTTCAGCTGCAAGTTAAAGAAAACTTCACCTCTAATCATCTTAAATAATAAGGAAGTATACTATTTCTCAAGGGAAGGAATCCAGAATAATATAGTGGCTACCATTATCCCATTCAATATACAGCCTCTCACTGCAGGATCCCTAGAGATCCCTAATGCTCCAAGTCATTTGTTATTGGCAATTCATTAACTTCTGTAATAGCAGTATTTACTACATGCTTATGAGAACTAAAAAAAAAAATCACATATATCATTTTCTTTGTTGTGCTTCAGTAAAACTTACCTAATTGTAGGAATCTAAGTAGATTGGTTTTGTTTGCCCCTCCTCCCCCAAATGACACCCATTATGATTATAAGACATATCAGACTTCCTCTCACTATATTCAAGACATAATAGTTTTCATGAGGAAGACAAGTCTTTATTTTCTCATTGTTGATTAGAAACAAGAAAATATGGGACTTATCCTCTGAATATATTATAGTTGTTTAGCTTGGTTTTCTGATGGGATTCCTAACAATGAGAAGCAGGAGTTGTCTCTGACCATTATGCTGCCTTTTGGAACCTTTTTCTCATTCTGGCTTGCCTTGTCTAGCCTTAATAAGAGGAGAGGTACCTAATCTTAATGTAACTTGATATGCCATGCTTTTGTTAGTATCCATCAGAGGCTTGCCCTTTTCTGAAGAGAAACTAAGGAGGAATGGATAGGGGCCAGTCAGAAGCAAGGTGGGAGGGAGAACTGGGAGTACAGAAAGGAGGGAAACTGCAGTCTCGATAT